>CAUYQG010093789.1:0-22077 GCA_963574415.1 Tarsius wallacei
TGGCCGCTCCCGGCCACCGCAGCGTCGACCTGCTGGGCTCTGGCGATCCTTCCTCCTCAGCCTTCCGAGTAGCTGGAACCACAGGCGCGCGCTACCACGCCTGGCTAATTTTTTGATTTATTGTAGAGAGGAGGTCTCGCCAAGTTGCCCAGGCAGGTCTCGAACCCGCGGGCTCAAGCAATTCACTCACCTCAGCCTCCCAAGGTGCGGGATTACAGGATAAGCCACTGAGTCTGGCTAAGCTGAGTTTTCAATTAAGTAAAGTCTCTTTTTTGTGTGTTAACATTTTGGTATTTGTCCACTCATTTGTTTATATATGTATATATTTTTATGTTAGTAGACAGAGACAGCATTTCTCATTGTAAGTTTTCAGAGTTTTTTTTTCAAATTATAGAATTTCAAACAGGGCATGGATTTAAATGATAATTGAACAATATTTTTATAATATAGATTAAAAAAACAAGACCCAGAGAGCTTAAGCGACTTACTTCAGATCACAAAGGAATTATCTGCTCAGTTTGAATGATACACTATTTTTTGGCCTACAACCTAAGCACACAAGCATACAGTTCTAACAGTTTTGCTTAAATACATATTTTTAAAACTTTGCTTTACTCTTTCTTATCATCACTATTGCCTAACGTCACACCATAATCATCTCATATAAAGCCAAAAGAATTGTAATTTCATCTTCACAAATCTTCCCACTCTATCATGATCCTCAGAGCTATCAGATATATCAAAAATATTATTCCTCTTAGTACTCTTCATACCACAAAATTATAATTAAAACTATAACATTTTTAAAGTTGACACAAATTATTTAATTTTAATAACTTTTAATTATTCTTTTGGAATTGACTTCCAAATAAATTATTAATCCATATAGCTAAATAATTTCACCTAGTTCACAAATTTTATTCCCTTTCTTATGGGCACAAAAAATGTAATCTGTCTATTTTAGTTTGGAATCTGGAAACAAATATAAGTTCTAACATCCTATGTCACAAGCTTTAGTGTCCTTCATTCTTGTTATGAATGTAGTAATAAAATTAATTTAGACTATATTTTAAAAAGTTAAGTGAAAAAAAATAAGATTAAGACTCTAAAGACAATTTACAATAAGTGATTTGTATAACCAAAATAAACATAATAAATTTTATCTGACTATGATGCACATATTTCTCTCATTGACATTTTATTTAATAATTCATTTCAGTATTTTGCTATTTGATCTTTAAAAAAATTATTTTATCATAAGCATTTTTAAAAGGAGGTAGAAGAACATTCAATATATGTCTGATATGATTTGTACAAAAAAAAATAGAAAAGCTTTGAAGACTTTTAATTGCTCAAAAAATTATACAGATTTTCTTTTAAAATTATTTCTAATTAACGCTGATTTCAATATGCTTTATAAAGATAACAACTTTTGACTTTTTAAAAATTGAGAAACTTCATGTAAGGTTTACAATAATGTGAGTTTTGAAAAATTCCTCAATATTAACAAATCATACCTACCAGAGATCTCTAATTTATTCTAAAATGCCTGCTAATGATCCAAAAGGAATAAAAAAAATCATGATGTGATTTATTTTCTCTACATCAGCTATTTAAAAATTGAAGCACATGAAGAAGTAGCAATTTCATTTAATCATATTCAATTTCAGTACTAGATGGACCAGCCACTAACTTAGTATTATCACTGTCTCAGCCATGCAGAGGAAGTTTAATTTTCTCTTTGTGTTCTGGTTGACTCTTTCCCCGCCTCCTTACACACCTGGAGTAACATCTCATAAATGCAAAATTACATTGCAGTCCCTCTTCCGTAACTTCCCCCCGCCCCAGTCAAAGCAAATACAATGGAATGAAAGTAACCATCTCCCATGGTAACAGCCCTCCAACAGTTCATCAGCTCACTATGGTGTCATACCATCCAATAATCTCAATGTAAAATATCTTTGCAAATGGGTCCTGCAGATTCTTTACACCATGAAAATCATTAGCAAGGATAATTAACTGAGAATGTGGTGATGAATTGAGCTGCATTACCGATCAGTGTAATAAAGAACAGAAGCCACTAATTACAGATATGGAGCCTCGAAGCCACTGAGAAAAGCAATTTAACATTGCTGCCCACATTGCACATAGCCAAATATAAGTGTGCAATTAAAAGAATAAGGTTATTCTTATTATCTACAGATAATTCTTTTGGGTCCAATCCAGGTGTAAGAAAATGTGCCCATCTGCATGGAGTGGCTTGGATCTGGGAAGTATCATGCTTTAGGAAAACATGTTATAAAAAATTAAACCTGCCTAAACATTTTGTTAGGTCTCTCATCACAACCTAGCCTTCTATTACATTATCTGGTAATTTTCTTTGAGTTTTCAAAAGGTTATAAAGACTGTAGGAGAATATGGAGTGTAAAAGCAGCTTAAATATGACAAGGCTATACTTCTAAGAGCCACTTAGAATTGTCTGTTCCTTAGATACAAGATAGACACTTTTTCTACTGCAGAGAAGTGGTAAGTTGCAGAGCAATATTTTCAAAAATTACTTGATGATAAGAATTATGTGCAGTCTTTGTTAAAACCCAGATTACTGGAAAGCACTCTGGGCAGTTAGAATGTAATCTTAGAGAGGGTCTCGCATATTGATTAGATTGATTGATCTAGGTGATTTTCATCAACAGACTAGTTTGTGTGCAGTTGAAAAAAATATGATTTACAACTTTAATAGCAATTTTTGAATACTGAGTCTGCTATTTTATAGCTGTTTACCCTATTTGGAGCCATTTCTTCTTTCTGTGACTAAGTTTCTTTATTTTTAAAATACAAAAGTATATCAAATTTATGAAGTATATATATTTTAAATGTATATAACTTTCCTATTAATGTGTTTGTGCATAGAAGACATGCAGAAAATATCAATTCCCTTCCACTTTCTTATCTGTTATATATGATGGAATAATCTCTTCTTTAAATTGTTTTTATTCAATAATTATATAGTCTAACAGTGATTATTACAATGAAAGTCACATTGAGAAGTATGAAGCTATGAAAATATTATCTGCTTCACAACTTAAAGCAGGTCATGCTGTGTGTGTGTGTGTGTGTGTGTGCATATGTGTGTATGAGATATATTGTGATATATATTGATTATATATATTATATAATCAATCCAGTTGTACAGAAGATAAATGTAAGAAGACAGACTTGTATTGATTGGTATGCCAGGCCATTGTTTGATGGCATCAGATGAACATGCTGCCTAGACAGCCTGCTTTCTTCTGTTATTTGGTAGAATGTGATAGCTGGTACTCTAGTTGTAAGTCAAGCGAATGTTAGCATAAAATAGGGCTTTTGTTCATTTATACAGAATGGTTTGTGATAAAATCCCACAAGAGCAATCAATTTCCCAAAATATGTCTGATAACATGTATTGATGAAAAATTTTACTCATTGAAGAATTTTCCTTTGTCATGTCAATTATCTAATACTTAGAAACCATTTCTCAATATTACTTTTATGAAGCCCAAGAACATGTCTTGGAATCTAGTACCATAATTTTGAGTCAGACTCAAAGAGATAATTTTAAAAATGCTTATTACAAGTTACCTTGTATTACTATCTTCTCAGTTATATTAAGATGAGAATTAGTACCATAGCATCCCCAAAATTCATTTATAAGAAAAATACCATATTGCAAACAAGTTTCTTCTTTGGAAATGAGAAGGTGATCTTATTTTCAAGAAGTTTAGTTTTCAATCTTGATTTGTATCTGTTCATTTAACAAATATTTATTGATAGCACACATAAGCTATTGTGCCAGCCAAACTGGGGAATATAGAAAATGCACACAGAAGAGACCAAAAGCATCTTTAATTCTATAACAAATACATATACATTTTTATAAGATAGCTCGGAGTTAGACTAAGAAAGATATGATGATCTATATAAATTTAGAGGAAGGCCAGAGAATACACAGCCTGGTGATCACCTGGGCAATATAATGCTTCCCAACTATTTTAATGACATACTTCACATTATTGCCTAATAAAAGTTAACAATGCCAAAAAAAAGTGTTTCATAGCCTTGGATTTATATTTATGCCTTTTTTGTACATACCCATGGGTCAAATTAAGCCCTCTCTAAAATGAAATGAAATAAAAAAAAATATCTTTAGCTACTCTTTAAATCTTTTATTCTTTATTATTTTATAATTTTAGCACCAAATTATTTTATTTGTATTTTGTCAATAAAGATGTCATCTATACATGAAATTACTTCTCAGTATTCATTATACTATCTTCTATGAAATAGGCTAATTTAAAATATCATGTAACAAACTTTCCTTGTACCATAGACTTTACTCTCTGCATTAAAAAAAAAATCTAACCCTTGTAAAAAATGTACTTACTCATTGAGCAAATATCTTTTGAACACCTGCTTCATGCCACATTAAATCCTTAGGATAAGTTAATAGGCAAAACAGTCCATGAAGCTTACCTCTTAATGGAGGGGGACATGTGATAAACAAAAACACATGACATTAGAAAGTAATGATGGAAATGATAGAGTAGCAAAAGGGAAATCAAGATTGAGAGAGAGTGTACAGTTTTATGTGGAATAATCAGGATAGGCCCCATAGGATGGTCACATTTGAGAAGAAATATGAAAGGGGAGAGAGAAAGAATAAGATCTGGTGCAAAGACTCTAAGATCATGCACAACATATGGCCAGGGGTGACATTTAATATCAAATAAGTTAACAGAGATGAAGCCACTAAATCATGACACATGCAGAGTGTGGTTACCGAGGTTCTTCATTCAACTTAATTAATTAACTCAGGAATGTAGGCTTCTAGTTAAACCATAGACATTTCTGTCTTTTTTCAATTATACTTATTAAGCCTCTGCCACTCTGGAGAGAAATGCACATTTTCAGCCATAGTAAAATTATTCTTTCACGAGTGTCATGAAATCTCTTGAAGGACAGAAGACAGAGAATGATTACATAATAGTAAAGGCGTATTTTGATTGTTAGAAGCAAAGAAAAGAGGAAAAAAGATAGTAGGGGAGCCAGTCAGACTGTGTGAGTCCCTGTGTGAATGAGAGTATGGACAGGTTTTCATGCATGTCTGTTTGTAAGTGAGTGTGTGAGTGGCTGATTGAGTGGGGCCTCAAGAACAAGTGGCCAAAGCTCTCCTAGTGAATTGACTAGTGCTGACAGCTATGCTGCTTGGAACCTGGAGCCTTCTGGAATGCAGAAGTTGAGTGCCATTTTCTAAAATCAACAAACTTTTTCCTGGGGAGAAACTACCAGGAGTAATGGTCATTGCCAGACTACCCCTCTACTGCAGCATCAGGCTGGACACTGACAGCAAGGGCTGTGGAGGGAGCACCTGTGAGGGAGCCAGAGGCAGAGAGAGTCCCACAGAAAAGACAAAACAGTCACCCTACCACTATCTTGAAAACTGAGCAGGGATGTACTCTAGCTTTCCTGTCATGGAACAGACCCACTCTCTGTGACCAACAGGCTAACTACTCAATGGTTGACCATGGCCCAGAGGGAATATCCTAAAAGCACAAACTTCAGAGGAACAGCATAAGTACAGAGTCTCAAGCACCCCAGCCCCTACCCTGATTCAGCTATGGGACAAAAGGTGTGACCAGAAAAAGACAAAGAAGATCCCCCAAGAGATTGGCAGTGAGTCCTGGGCTGACTCAACACCTTCCTCAGCAATCCTCTGACTGTCAGATCCACAAGGCTGGGGCATGACTGAGATGGACAAACCGAGGTTGAGCCCATAAAACAACAACCCAAGGTTAACTCTACTCTGGGATAACACACACACACACACACACACACACACACACACACACACACACACACTTCAAGCACCTGGGGAGGAGACAATCCCATACTTCCCCAATGGAGAGGATCTCCCTGACCTTATGAGAGTGGGGTGGATGAGTGACTTCACACCCACCCCCACCACCTCCCCACACTCTGGGCTACACACTGTGGAGATTGTGAATGAACCTGCAGCCAAGCAGGACATGGCAGACAGGCTTACCTGTGAGCAGCTGAGAGGATTACAGAACCTGACAAAAGAGGGAGGTTAGTGCCCATAAATTCTATTTTAGTTATTTTTATTGTTGCTGTTCATCTTTTGTTTTGGTTCAGTGTGTGTGTGTGTGTGTGTGTGTGTGTGTGTGTGTGTGAATGTGTGATTAAAGGTTGGATTTTTATCCCTCTCCCTTTTTATTTTTGTTTTTGTTCTTATTTTATTTTTTAATTCTTCCTTCATTTTGGTTTAGTTTGTGTGTGTGTGAATGTGTGTGTGAGTGTTTTATTTGCATCCCTCATTTGTTTTATTTTGTTTTGTTCTTCTTTTGCTTTGATTTATTGTGTGTGAATGTGAGTGTGAGGGTTCAATATGCATTCCTCCCCTTTTTCTTCTTTTTCTCTTTCATTTTTTGTTGCATTTATGTTCTCTCTCTCTCTCTCTGTGTGTGTGTGTGTGTGTGTGTGTGTGTGTTCAGTTTTCCTGTTTTATTTGTGCTTTCTTTTCTGTTGGTTTTGGCTTTTGTTTGTTTTTATTTTTGTTGTTGTTGTTCTTGTTTTGGCTTTTGTTTTTCTGTGGTTTATTTTATTTTTTTATTATTTTTGTTCTGTTTTATTTTACTTTTTTCTGTTCTCCTCATTGCTGTTACTTTATCTAGGACTCAGGGGGAACAAACACATACCCACTGCATCATCATATAGAGTGGTAATGGAGAGTGGATCTCAGAGGCCCATACACCAGTGAACATTGCAACTTGCAAGTAGTTTCTGTATTGTACTCACCTGACTCCACCTTATTCAACTCTAACAACTAAAAGAAACAACAAAGCTTTCCACCCCAGCCCTGTTTCAAAACAGAACAAATTTAGAACCTCCAATCAGGGCAGACTTGAGAATTGAGCAAACAACAGAAGTGAAATCCCCATCTACTACCACTGATTAAAAGACTTAAATAGAAAAGAAAGTTCTGTCACAAATAAGAAAAATCAATGGAAGAACACAGGTAATTTGTGGTGTACAAAAGAGGCAACACCCAAAAAATCAGACCTCAGTATGCAATGAATGAAAATCACCAAAATTGGCCCCAGAATACAGCAAGGATTGGGAAATGGATGGAACTAGTGACTAAGACTCAAGAAAGAGGCCAGCTCTAGCATATCTCCCTTTCTTTCCTCTCTTCTTTCTCTAATAAACTTTTTTTTTAAGACTCAACAAAGAAAAGACACGAAACTTGAAAGAGCTTGTAACAGAGAATTTGGCCATAAAAATTTTTATCCAGAAAAATATATAACAAGATGACAAGCATGGAAAACAGAATCAACAAGGCAGAAGAAAGAATCTCAGGGCTTGAAAACCAAACATGGATTTAACATGATCTATTAAAAACATAGAAAGAAAACTCAGAAAGAAAGAACAAAGCCTCCAAGAGATGTGCAACTATATTTTAAAAATTGAAAAAACACACATATTAAGAGAACAAACTGATGGGTAAAGCAGAAGAAAGGGAAATGGAGAACACCTGGAATAAGTATTCCAGGAAGTTATCCAAGAACACTTTCCCCATCTCACTAGAGATGCAACCATCCAAGCAAAAGAGATTCAGAGAATCCCTGCACAACATCAAATAAGAAGACCAACCCCTAGACACACAGTAATTTGACTACACAAAATAGCTACAAAAGAAATAAATTCTAAAAAGCAGAGAGAGAGAGAAAGATTAGACTACCTACCAGGGATGACCAATTATAATAGCAGCAGACTTAACAGCAGAAACATTACAAGCTAGAAGGGATTGGAGTTCAATTTTCAAAATCCTCAAAGATAAAAAATTTCAACCAAAAATTTCCTACCCATTCAAGCTCAGCTTCATCAGTGATGAAGAATTAAAATCCTTCCCAGACATCCCTAAAAGATTGTGTTGCTTCCAGAACAGCTCTACAGAGACACTCAAGAATGTATTAAATATTAAATACATAAAAAACCCATGCACTTCCCAAGAATGCAGGAAAACATAGACTTAAGAAATACAACTTGCAACTGCAAAATTGAAAACACACACATGTATTAACCCAAAAGCTAAAAGAAAGCAAAACAGTTTTAAAAGTGTCTCATGACAGGGAAAAACTCTCATATTTCAATAATCTGCCTGAATGTCATTGCACCACTGAAAAGACATAGAATGGCAACCGGATTTAAAAAAAAAAAAAAAAAAAACCCAGAAAAACAAAGCTCAACAATATGCTTCCTCCAGAAAACACATCTCACCACAAAGGACACCCACAGATTCAAAGTTAAAGGAAGGAAAACAAACTTTCAGGCTAATGGAAAACAAAAGAAGACAGGAATGATAATTTAATATCAGATAAAACAACATTCAAGGTATCAAAAATTAATAAAGATATTGGAGGACATTATATAATGATAAAAGTTTCAACCTATCAACAAGAAATATTCATTCTAAATATATATGCACACAACAGAAGAACACCTGGATTTATAAAGCAACTACTAAGTAATCTTAAAAAAAAAGAAAAAACTATTGACCCTAACACTATCATAACTGGGGACTTAAATACCCCACTAACAATCCTGAATAGATCACCAAGGCAAAAGATCAATAAGGAGATCTGGAACTTTAACTTGACTTTGACCAAATAAACTTAATAGATACCTACAGCCAGGCTCGGTGGCTCAGACTGTAATCCCGTGCCTTTGGGAGGCTGAGGTGAGTGGATTGCCTGAGCTCACGGGTTCGAGACCTGCCTGGGCAAGCAAGACCTCATCTCTACAATAAATCAAAAAAAAAAAAAAAATTAGCCGGGCGTGGTAGCACGCGCCTGTAGTTCCAGCTACTTGGAAGGCTGAGGCGGAAGGATCGCCGGAGCCCAGCAGGTCAAGGCTGCGGTGGCCGGGAGCGGCCACTGCACTGCAGTCTGGGCGACAGAGTGAGACTCCAACTAAAAAAAAAAAAAAAAAAAAATAGATACCTACAGAACACTACATCCAACAACCAGGAATATACATTCTACTCATAGCCACATGGACTCCATGATAGACCACTCCTTGGCCATGAATCAAGCATAAATCAATTCTATAAGATCAAAATGCTACCATTTGCAAACTCAGAACACAGTGAGATAAAAATAAATATTGTAACCAACAAAATCCCCTCCAAACACACCAAGACATAGATACTAAACAGCACAATGCTGAACAACTCCTGGTCAACTCAGAAGTCAAAACAGAAAATAAAAGATTTTTGGAAACAATTATAAGCAAAGAAAAAGCTTACCAAAAATGCTGGGATGCCATGAAATCAGTACTAAGAGGGGAATTCATATCTCTGTGAACACACATCAACAAAATAGAAAGATCACAATTCAACAGCAAAACAAATCACCTAAAGGAGCTGGAAAGGCAATACCACCAAAACTCTAACTTCAGCAGAAGAATCCAGATCACCAAAGTAAAAACCCAAATATGAGACTTAGAAGACAAAAACAGTATAGAAAATAAATAAAGGAAACAAAAATCGGGCTCTTTGAAAGGATAAACAAGACTGGCAGACCCCTTAGCCAGACTGACCAAGAAAAAAAGAGAAAAAATAAAGCCCAAATAAATACAATCAGAAAGGCAAAAGATCAAGTTACAACCAATCCCAAAGAAATGCAAAAGATTATCAGAGATTACTACTCACACCTGTATGGAAAAAAAAAATTGAAAACCGAAATAAATGGAGAACTTTCTGACATCACATAACCTCCCAAGGTTGAAACAAGAAGAAATAGAGACCCTAAATAGGCCAATAACATGGGAAATTGTTTCTGTCATAAGAAAACTACCTACCAAAAAAATGCCTGGAAAAGATGACTTTTTAGAATAGCTGATGCCAATCCTATTAAAAGTATTCCAGCCACTCAAGAAAGATCATTTTATGAAGTTAACATCACACTGTTACCCAAATTGGGCAAAGACCCAACAAAGAAAGATAACTACAAAATACATCAACAGATATAAAAACAAGAACCACATGATTATATGATTAGGTGCAGAAAAGACTTTTGACAAAATCCATCATCCACTCATGATAAAAACCCTTAAACACCTAGATATAAAGTGAACATACTGCAAAATAGTAAAAGCCATCTACAATAAACCCACAGCCAACATATTACTAAATGGACAGAAATTGGAAGCATTTGCACTGAAGACTGGAACAAGACAAGTCTACCCACTCTCACCCCTCCCGTTCAACATAGTGTTGGAAGTCCTAGATAGAGCAATCAGACATTAGAAGGATATCGGGTATATCAAAATAAGAAAAGAGGAAGTTAAGCTATCACTCTTTGCAGAAGATATGATCCTATACCTAGAAAACCCAGGAGAATCTGTCAAAAACCTTTCATTGATAAAGGACTTTGGAAAAGTCTCAGGGTATAAAATCAATGTTCAAAAGACAGTTGCATCTTTATACCCCAACAACAAACAGAAAGAGAACCACATAAAAAATACAATCCCATTCACAATAGCCACACCCCCCAAAATGAAATAACTTGGCATCTTTCTAACTAGAGAAGTGAAAGACCTTTATAATGAAAACTACAAAACACTGCTCAATGAAATCAAAGAAGAAACAAATATAAGAAAAAATATTTCATGCTCATTTATTGTAAGAATCAACATTGTTATGATGTCCATCCTACCAAAGACAATCTACAGATTCAACACAATACCCATTAATTTATCACCATCATACTTCTCAGACCTGGAAACAAAACAGAAATTCATATGGAAGCAAAAAAGACCATAAATAGACAAAGCAATCTTCAACAAAAGAAACAAAGTGGGAGGTGTCACCCTCTCATACTTTATACTTTTTTTATAAGTCTGCAATAATCAAAACAGTCTGGTATTGGTACAAGAACTGGCACATGGACCAAAGGAACAGGACAGAGATTCCAGAAGCAAAACCTCAGTTTCTCAACCAACTTATCTTTGACAAAATCTTCAGCAACAACCACCAGGGAGAGAAAACCTAATAAGTAAACAGTGTTAGCAAAATTGGCAGTCCACATACAGAAGATTGAAACAGGACCCTTACCTATTGCCATACACAAAAATCAATTCGAAATGGATAAAAGGCCTAAACATAAAACCTCAAATTATAAAGTCTTAGAAAACTTAGGAGACACCCTTATGGAAATTGGAATAGGTAACCAATTCCTGATGAAACTCCAGATGCCCATGCTTAAGAGAGAAGATAGACAAGTGAGATCTCATCAAACTGAAAAACTTCTGCAAAGCCAAAAAATCATCAAGAGATTGGGGAGTTAGCACACAGAATGGGAAAGGTATTTGCCAACTGTGTATCTGACAAAGGCCTAACATCCAGGATCAACAAGAACTCAAACACACAGAAAGAGAAAAAAGCCCCGTTAAAAAACAGGCAAAAGACATGAACAGACAATTCTCAAAAGAATATAGATGAGAATATATGCATATATATGAGAATATATAAAATATACATATATAAAGACACGAAAAAATGCTCAGCCTCACTAATCATCAGAGAAATGCAATTCATAACCATATTGATTTACCATGTAACTCCAGTATGAATAGCCCATGAGTTTGAGACCAGCCTGGACAACTTGGTGAGACTTCATCTATACAATGAATCAAGAAAAAAATTAACTGCGTGTAATGGTGCATGCCTATAGTTCTAGATACTTGGAAGGCTGAGGTGGAAGGATCACCTGAGCCCAGCAAGTCATAGCTGCAGTGACTATGAGCAAACCACTGCACTTCATCCTGGGTGAGAATGAGACTCCAACACACACACAATTTTTTTTTAATTAAAAAAAAAAAAAAAAAACAGATGTTGGCAAAGTTGTGGAGAAAAGGAAAGATTATACACTGTTGTTGGGAGTGCAAACTAATTCATCTCTGTGGAAAACAGTGTGACAATACCTAAAAGAATTAGAAATTGACCTTCCTTACAACCCATCAATCTCCCTTCTGGGAATATACCTGGAGGAACTCAAATTATTCTACAAAAAAGATACCTACACATGCATGTTTATTGCAGCACTATTCACAATAACAAAAACTCAGAACCAACCATACTGCCCATTGAAAGTAGACTGGATAAAATAAATGTGGTACATATAAATGATAGAATATTACACAGCCATAAAAATGGACAAAATTATGAACTTTGCAGCAACTTGGATGGATTTGGAGTCTATCATACTAAAAAAAATAAGTGAAGAACTGAATTGGCAAACAAAATTTCTCCTCCCAATGTACTAACAGTTATTTTTACCCAGAACCTTTGCTGTCTCCTCATATTGTTCTTTTTAATGTAAATCCTAAAAAAATAATAAACAACAAATAGAGTGTAAATTTTAAAATTAGTTTTATCTCTCCTAAGGCTCAATGATTAATAGAGGCCCAAGAAAAATATGAAAATAACAGAAACCATAATAAAAAGGAAGATGTAATACATAATAACAAAAAAAAACTTAGTTGTCTGAGATAAAACAATTGCATATGACATGAAGCAAAGCTTTGAGCCTCCCAGGAGTCTGAAAGGCCAAAGTTTTAAGTTCTAGCATTCTCACAATAAAGTAAAGGAATAAATAAGTACATTTTTCTGCTCTCTGCTTCAAATCTTTTCTTAAAGTGCCACTTTATAGTCACCTATCTTACTAGTCTTTTTTTTTTTTTTAGTCGGAGTCTCACTCTGTCAACCAGACTGGAGTGCAGTGGCTGCTCCCGGCCACCGCAGCCTCGACCTGCTGGGCTCCGGCGATCCTTCCACCTCAGCCTTCCAATAGCTGGAACTACAGGCGTGCGCTACCACATCCGGTTAGTTTTCTGTTTTATTGTAGAGATGAGGTCTCACCAAGTTGCCCAGGTGGGTCTCGAACCCGTGGGCTCAGGCAATTCACTCACCTCAGCCTCCCAAGGCGTGGGATTACAGGCTGAGCCACCAAGCCCGGCTCTTACTAGTCTTTAATAGATAATTTATGTTTATTGAAAGAAGGCACATTGTAGTCGGTATTTTCTTACCCTTTAAAGGTTAAGAAGAGCTTTTTTCTGCTTGTTTGTTTTTAAGCCAAAGGTGAAAACCTAGCGCCTGTCATATAGAAAAAATTCAATAAATGTCAGCCTCTTCTCAATGCCTCAGTTTTCTTTACTTGTTATTATTTTATATCTGCAACTAATCAAACTGTTATTTGAAGATTTCTATGAGACTTGCTTTTATGCATGAAAAATGTGTTGAAATAGCATTTGATAGAAATATTTTCCAGAAGTGGTTCCATGTTAATGTCAATAGTGTACCACTTATGCCCCTAGAAATCTAGATGAAGCGCCTCTCAGGGCCTCATGATCACCATATCCAATTAGTTTGGATGCCTTAATTAAATGTTTGGCAGCCTACTCTTGAAATCTCAAGTTTAAACTACAAACAAGAAATGTAGAAGTACTTGTAGGAACATTGAAAGGCATAGCTTGAGAAGAACAGGAAGCCACAAAGATAAAGTCACTAAAGAGCAAGAAGATTAAAAAAGAAGGCAAAGCAAAGGTAGAGTCTATAGTCAGGAATTAAATAGCTCCCCATCGCTACTACATGTCCCCATCTATAAGAGGAACACACATTTAATCTAATTAGTATTGTAGCAGTCGCAAATTATAAAGAAAATGTTTACATTTCATTTACATATAAAAAGCCAAAACATCCTTTTAAACACCTACCTGATTGGTTTATGTGTTTTATGTTCAAAATGACAACAATATAAAAGAATAAAAAGAAACAATTGAGCAATAGAAAAAAGTAAATTATGAGAAATAAAATAACAAAGTAAAGGTTAAGATCAACTGACAGATATACCTACCATAAAGTTTTGAGTAGGTGCAAAGATGTACAAAAATATGTTCTCACACTTCCCTATGACTAAAATAACCAGGATACAATTTGTAGGCATGAAGCCTAAAATGTCAGGGAAGCAAGGAGAGAGGATGAAAAGAGAAATACTTTTTGCTGATTCTGAGGCTTGAAAGTAACTTCTTTTTGGGAATACTTGAAATAGGAAGCTATCCTATACATTGACCAATATCCTCCATAACATTGACAGAAAAAGAAAGCTCTCAACATTCTTATCATTGTTTCTTTTAATGTCCAGAAGATAAACTTGTGGCAGAATGCCCAAGTGAAATTCAGTAAAAACAATTCTATTGAGGTCTAGAGATTGCCATTCAAGTGTATAGCTTCCTGGTGTTATCAAATCCAAGATTAATCTATTGAGATCTAAGGTGAAGAAAACTTTTCAAGTGTGTTGAGGGCACTCATCATGATGGGAAGAATATTTTTGTTTACTTTTTAAAAATTACTGTATGTATTTTAAAAATAGAATAAAGATATTTCCTCAAATTAAGCTCCAATCGAAGTAATGCTATACTTCTGTATAGAATGTCAAACAGCATGATGGTTTAATGATCAGTTTTCTGGAAAGGGAATCACCATGGGAAATTTCTGTTTTGATTTTTTTTCTCCCTGAGGCCAGAGCAGTAGTAACATTTTTATCTGGCCTTATTCTCTATTAAGGTTCACTTTGAAAACTTCAAAGCCCATGTTTGGAAAATGAAAATAGCTCTCGTTTTTATTCCTTTTCACTTTAGATCAGCATGTAAAAATGGCAGCTCTTTTAATCCCAGGGAAAAATGCTTTTAGACAAACTATGTAGGTGTTCTTTTTTTTCCAGGAATAAATTAAAAGTAATGTGGAGGAATTATTATAGATAATGCATTGGCACAGTAGGCTACTAAACACAGAAAAGGTAGGAATCATAATAGTTCTCTACCAATTTAGACTTCATATATCTAAGACATGACACATTTAATGGAAGCCTTGAAGGCAACAGGAAAATTAAATCACATACACCAAGATGAAGGATCTAATTTTTCCTTGTAATAAGTAATTTTACATATTGTTAGAGACTGTAACATAATAATAGATTGATTTAGGGTGCTGAGCTAATATTTTTATGAAATATATTCACATTTTATAAATGCATGTAGTTTCTGATCTTTTTCTTGTACCATCAAGGGACTGTTGCTCTAACAAAAAAAAAGGGAAAACTACATGAGGACCACACAACATCTAGAAGAGGTTTCCCTGGCAACAAAACTTTTGCAGTCATCTGGTTTCAGTGTTTTCATTCAGGAGCCTGTCTCATCGTTGAAAGGTAGGCCAGGGAACAGAAGGAAACTCTCAAGTTCTAACTTTGAACTAAGGAGTGACCTAATTTACCAGGTCCTACAATTAGCTTCAGGTAGCCTGACATATGTCCCTGTATATTTTGCTTTTTTATTACTTTTTCTACTACAAAATCTTCTTTGAGAAAAGAATTTCTCAGAGCAAATTTTTAATCTAAAATTCTCAGATTTGCATCACATTGTTACCTAAACCACATTTCAGACAATTTTTAGTCAGTTAATAGTCAATATTTTACAAGTTCTTATATTCTAATTTAAATTTAAAAATCTCCAGAATGGTATGATTATGGCACAGCTGATTAAACATGTAAATCTAAATATAACTTGAAGCAGACATAAAAATAATTTACTTAGTTTCAATAGTTATTTTAAGTAGTCTTTAAAATGTGTTAACAAGATATTCTGAATACTTTTTAACTCTTTTTCACTTTCAGTTGATGTGTAAACCAAGATTAATGTAATTTTTCTAAATTCTAAGAGAACCTCATAATCATATTAAAACTCTAGATTTTACAACTAGCCTGAACATCATACAATATAAATATGACACACATTTTATAACCTTAAAATTTTATACTATTTAGAATAACAGAAGAGCCAAGCAGAGGTTTATAGTGCTTTATTAAGAAATGTAAACCCCAAATCTTAAAAAACTGAAACGTCATCTTACTCATTCAATGGTGAAATCCAATTAGTTCACTATGATGCCATACGGTCTTTATTAATAATATTTAGTTTTGATATTTTTGTTTCACTGCTAAAATAAGTGTCTACTCATATTTCCCGAAGGTTATATATTATATGTAACTTATTATGTTATAGCTGGATTGCAAGAAATGACACCAACACACAGAGAAGGTCAGATTATGAGTCCTTTATTGATGCTGGCAACTGAGAGCGGACTAGTGTCCCAAATAACTTTCGGTCCTGAACAGAGTGAGTAGTGGGTTTTTAAAGGTAAACATTGCATAAACTGTAGTTTGATTGATATTTCTTGGCAAACCATATGATTAATAAGGAGTATAGATGGTTACAGAATTTATGCAACTAGAAAGTTTCCAGCCACCAAAAGGTACAGGAACATGGGTGTGCAGGATGATTACAGGAAGATTACATAAGGGGATTATTCCTAGGTTAACATGGAAGATCTGTTACAAAATGGAGTTGCTTATGTCAAGTTAGCTATTACAGGTTATTATAAGTTTTTCAGATTCAATATTTTATATTTCATTCATTTCATTCCCCCCTTTTACTAGTTCATGAGTCAGTGCTTTGACTCATCAGTCAGAAATATATTATTATACTGGGGTTTTATATACATAAGTTTTACATAACTGATTCATTGTTTGACAAGACAAATAATTTAATTTATTATGCAGGGCCCTATGAGCAAACCAAGGAGGAGAAGTACGAGGGGTTTAACTAGACCAGTAACAAGAGTTGTTAACCATGGGTTTCAATTGAACAAGGATTGGAACCAGGATTTATTATGTTTTCTCTTTTTTTGGTCATTTATCTAAATTTTCTTGGATTTTTTGAAGAGTATTTTTAAAAACCCTCGATTTGTTGGCATAAAAGTAACAAGCTTCTCCAAGGGTTACACAGAGTCCACATTGGGATAGAAAAAGTAAGTTTAGGCCTTTACGATTTTGAAGGACAACTTCAGCCAAGGATTTCACCTGGCTGTGAAGGTGGTCCATGGCAAACTGCAGATTCCTCAGGTTGCCATTAATTTCCTAGACAAAGTTAGATAAACCCAGTTCTCCACGGACCAGGATGGCAGTGTAAGTTGCAGCTGTTCCTAAGGCAGGTACTACCATTGGAACAGCGCATTTTAAACGAGCAATTGGAAGACCAGGGGGGTTGAGCAGAAGAGTTTCTTCAGGACCACTATAAGCATAAAATTGAGGCAATACATGAACAGTAATATACAAGGTAGGCTGATTTTAATTAACCTTTTGTTAGTAGCACATTTTGTAAGGCCTGTAGAACTTGCTAACCAGCTGTTGGCAGGGGCCATGGGTAGGGTGAGGGATAAGTTACAAATATTAGAGAACAGAGAAGTTGCTAGATTGAAACCTGGAGTTACAAGGCAGGAGGATTTACCAGTTACATTACCTAGAGTAATGTGAACAATTTCCAGAGTGCAGTTTGTCCTTCATATTACAGGAGTTTCAACTCCTAGGCCCACATAGTAAGGGGGTTTTGGCTTTAAGCAAAGCCAGCAATCTGAGGCCAGCTGAGGCACAGTGACATTAAGCAGATGGTACATATTAGTTAACACAGGAAAAAGACTAGGGGGTTGACGGGCCAGTTTTGGAAGTGATTGAGATGAACTCAGGAGCTGTTGAGGTGAACCCAGGGTAGTGGCTTGGCTGGTAGAAGGCAGAAGCTGGTAACCAAACAAAGGATTTTTCAGCTTTGCCAATGGACCTATTGGTTTGGCCATGGCTTTGTATGCAAATGTGTTATTAGGCTCCCCACTATAATTTGCAATGGTGATGCATATCCAGTCAGGGCAAAAGAAGTTGTTTTTTCCAATTACAATTGTGGCCAATGGGATTGCTGGGGCAGAGATAAAAGTCTACATTCCTTACATAATTGGGGATTGCCCACTGTGTACATGATTCAGTGTAGTAAGGGTTTTGTTTACTATACAGTTTTCCAGATAGATTTTTTTTTCTTACTTGTAGCAGGTCAGGAAGGTTTACCTTAAACTGGATCGGAGGTGAACTGTGGGTCCAATTTTGGGTAGTTAGGACCTCTCCTGTTGTGAAAGATATTAGGGAGAAAGAGCACAGAGTGTCTTTAGACTTTCCAAGTAAAATAAATCAAGTTAAACTTAATGTGAACATAGCATTAACAGGGATTTTTTGCCACATTTCCAATCTGCAAGAGGTACAGTAAGCAGTCCTATGCCAAAACCCAAAACAAGTGGGATTACAAAAACAAAAGGTAAAGGATGGGTACGATGCGTTTAAAATGAAATTAACTACCAGTCTGTTTGATTCTCATGGTTTAGATGTACATTGAAAGGTGACTTTGAGAGGGCTTTTGGAATCATTAGTTGCAGTCCAGTTGGCTGAATGGTAGCTGTTTTCCCTTGTTGAGTGAGGGAGTGAATATTTGGGGTCCCTTGCCACCACAGCACCATCAATGACACAAACTGGTGGAGTTAGGTTAGTTTCCTGGCCCTTTTGACTTGGGTGTGGTGAATTCAGGCTGGTATTCCATTCAACTTGATTGCTGTTGGAGTGGTGAGGATGATGAGAAATTGTCCCTTTCAGGCAGGAGTTAATTCTTCTTTCTGGAACTTTTTGACAAAAACCAGGTCTACAGGCTGGAATGGATGACAAGGCAAGGAGGATGGAGTGGGCAAGACAGCATGGACACTGGAGTATACAGTTGCCTGGACCTGTTGTAGAGACTGGAGATACTTTAACAGAGACTGATTGGCAATTTTTTAAAGGGAGGGGTACATTGTAATGGGTTAATATGGGTTATATTTGAGAATTTTGGTTTTTTTAAAAGACAATGTTGGTAAAGTTATTTTTACCTAGAGTACATATTTTTCTAGGACACAGCCTCTATTTTTATTTTTGTGGTAAGATTTAGGAGGAAAATAAAAATGACTTCTTGCTTTTGGTCTGTCCTTTTATTTCCCATTTCTGCTCTTGGAAATATTTTTATGATTTTTGGGAAGCAGGGCAAAGATCAATCTTCTGTAACTTCTTCCTGCTGAGGTCGGCCATAGAGATGTCCCCTACATATTTATTTCCAAGGGCACATATAGGAAACAATGGAACTTTAACCAAATATTATTTGGACTTAATAAAATACCAAGTGAGAATACAGGCAAAAATTATGAGGCAAACAATGATGAAAAAGGCCATTGTCCCAGAAACAATGCTGGAAAAGTAAAAGTAATTTCATTTAAAATCTTTAATTTATCAATGTAAATTGAAATACTTTTTGTAAATTATTTATACTAGTACTTTAATAAGGAAATACAGTCCCTTTATTTAAAAAAAACAGTTATTTTATTATTGAACAAAAATGTATCATATAAACATATTAATATGCTGTTTATAAGTAATTTAATTAGTTTTTTTTTTAGGTTAGTATGACAGTTGCTGCTAGGGTCCAAAGGCAAGACGGCTACCCTTTTGTTGTATTGTCTAATTGCTTAGATGAGTATGTTACTGCCTTTATATCTGGATTGTACTTTTGTCCTTGGGCTGGACCATACTTTTATCCTAGCAACCCCAAGGCTATTTTTTTTCCCCTCTGATGTGTGGAGGGTGATTTTTTTTTTTAGAAAGCTATATGCTTTCAACACGGATGGCCAGGACTAAAAGGCTGGCACCTGCGTTAAATTAAAAATTAATTTAGGTTCCAGCACCCTGGTTTACCTGGGGGTTTGTTGGGATGATGGTGAGCCAGTGCCAGGAGGTTTGGCAGGTTTGCAAGCCTTTATAGGTGGCCATTATTTATGAGCCAAGTGTTCTCTCCTCTCTTCAGAAGAGAGTGCACTTGCTTCCCAATGACTTGTTGACCTGTATAGTGGACAAGGTCCAGGAGGTTAGGCCTCTTTGGGACAACTATATTTCTAGTGTCCCCATAGGCTGTTCCCAAGAGCAATGGACACCATCTCCTTAGCAGGTTTGTTTTTACTAGGTCTTTGATGGGCACTCGGAGTTTTGGTTGCTAATTGCAATTGCCAATTGGAGTGCCTCTTTGGCCTTCTGGTTCTGCTGCCTTCCATCCTGACACTGTTTTGTTTTGGTTAAAAAAACTTAAAAGCTCTCTTTTTTTTAGGTTCTACATATGAAACTTTTTAACCATTTCTTTGCTTGTGACAGTCTGATGCAAAGCCCTTTAGAGTGAAACAGACCACATGAATGTGTAATGATCCATTTCTACTTATTTATAATTATGAATGGGCAGAGTTGTTAAGAACCTTGAAAAATTACTAAATTTTAGTTTCAGTTGTAAGGCACAAATTTTCCACACCTTATAACTAGAACTACAATGCTACAACTAGGTGAGAGTGATCAGTTCTCATTTTTACTGCGCTCACATAGAGTACCCAGTACCTTATTTATCTGGCAGATGTACTAGGTGTAGGCCAGTTTTTAAACCTTATCATGTTATGGAAGGTGTTTAGCATTTAGAGTTTTACCTGTTTTAGAAGAGGGTGCTAATTAGGTACAACAGGTGATTTATTCTTTTGTTTATAAAATACAACTTATCAAGCCTGTTATAACATGATTTCTGCCTTTATATACACCCAAATGGTGGTATTATTTAACATTAATGTCTTGACACATGGTAAAGTTGTAAATAAAATTTATTAAAGCACTTGCAAGTTTGGGTGGAAAAACAAATTAAAATTACAATTAACTGTTAGCAATTACAAATGGCTGCTAGCAAATTTGCACTGTTTTTTAAGTCATAACAGCAGTTAGAACAGGAGAAAAAAATTATAACTAACTTGATTATATACCAAAATTTTTTTCTTTATAAATTCCCCTTTGTGATTCTTATCTTGATTTTTACATACCATTGATGATGGTATGCTTGGACTCTCTTGTCCTTGTATTTTTTTCATATTGTAACTCCTTTTTTAAAAATTGAAAGTAACTCAGACACTTAATGGACCTTTAAAATAATTTTGAGATTTTTAAAATTACATGAAGAGTTTATCCATAAGCATTGTTTTATTCATTTTTTTTTTATTTATAACAGCTTGCTTAATTACTTATGAAAACCATTTCCTGGCCAATCAGTTTTTAGCATTTTACTGATAATTCAGAATGTTTAGTGGTTTGGAACCAACAATTTCAAATTAGTTATACATATAATAAAGCACTTATATAAATAAAGATTATCCTGGTCTTGGCTAGGCTTGTAATTTTATAACATTTGATGAAATGTATGTGGACAGTTTTAAAGATATATATTTTATATTATTATTAATTGTTAAAATTATATGCATTTTATGAGCACTTATTTACTTGAAAGCCAATTTGGTAGCATGCTGGACAAAACGTATAACATATAACATGTATAAATGCAAGCATAATTAAACAAATCTAGATTTAAAAACCTTTATCTTTAAATTTTAGTCATGAAACAGTAATAAACTTATTATTATTATTTTTAAAATATGCAAATTTAAATTATATTTCTAACAAAATTGGAACCAGCTTACATGGCTAAACTTTGTCCCAATAAGCAGTTTAATAATAACTGTGCAGGTTTAAATGATGTTTATATTTTTGGTTAGAACTGACTGGACTGTATAAGCAGTATCAATGGAAAAGGGAGAAAGACAAAAACAAGCTTAGAGAAAACTAAAGAAAATCAAAATTAGAGCTTTGAAACCAGAAAACAGAATTATGGCCATTAACAGAACAAACAAAACAAATTTAACCCAAGTAACATGAACATCCAGAGACCCTGCTGAGGGCCACTTAACATTATTAATTGATTTTGCAGAGGGTCCAAAGCTTCCCCTTTGAGAGATGTACTCCTTAATTCTCTGCAAACCTGACAGAGAAGTTTCTTTTTTAGTTGGAGTCTCACTCTGTCGCCCAGACTGGAGTGCAGTGGCCGCTCCCGGCCACCGCAGCCTCGACCTGCTGGGCTCCGGCGATCCTTCCGCCTCAGCCTTCCAAGTAGCTGGAACTACAGGCGCGCGCGACCACACCTGGCTAATTTTTT
>CAUYQG010093798.1:0-27235 GCA_963574415.1 Tarsius wallacei
CAATTGGGTCAAGACTGGATGCAGAGGGAGTACTTAGAAGTTATAAGATAGACTAGAAATGATGGTGATACTGACCAGTAGTCAGGGTGGGTGGAGATTGGAGATTTATTTTGAATATATGAAAAGGTAAGCCAGGTACAGAGGCTCACACTTTTAATCCCAGCAATTTGTGAGGCCGAGGTAGAGGATTGCTTGAGCCCAGAAGTTTGAGATTATCTTAGGCAACATAGTGAGACCTCGTCTCTACAAAAAGTAAAAAATAAAAAATTAGCCAGGTGTGGTGGCATGCTCCTGTAGTCCCAACTACTTAGTATGCTGAGGCAGAAGGATCTCTTGAGCCCAGGAGGCTGAGTATGTGTTGAGCCATGATCGTGCCACTGTACTACATCTTGGACAACAGAGGGAGACTCTGACTCAAAAATAGAGAGATAGATGATAGATAGATAGATAGATAGATAGATAGATAGATAGGAAGGAAGGAAAAAAAGGTAGGATTTGAGGATTATTTGAGTTTAGATCTCAGAAACAAGGTTTATCAAGGATAAAACAAATATTTTGACCTGGACACCCAGTCAAAGTTGACAGGAGGAAGTCAAGGAAAGGATCAAGTATCAGAAGAGAAATAATTAAAAGGTGTATTTGCCCATAGTAAACATGAGATGTTTATTAAATATTCAATAAAGGTATCAAGTCACATATAAATTCAAAATATATCATACATATAAATGTATGTGTAGTTTATTTAAAGCTTTAAGAAGTTGTTCAAACTGCTTCAACATTATTTAGCACAGAGTTTCCCAAAGCATTTTGACTAAGAAGCTTTTATTTCTTATGAAAGGCTAAAGCCACTCCATCTTGGATGCTAATTAGCCATGTTAACTTCCGATTAACCCTTGTTCTGGGAAGCCATCTAAAATTTCCAGTTTATCTATTGTTCCTTGTGTAAGAGCACTTACTTACCATAAATTCTACCCTTATGTCAAAACAACCTTGATATTATCATGCTTCATTTGTCCTAGACATCCCTTCTGAGTCACGGAAATCTTTTCCCTTTGGTTTATAAACCCTGTGTCTAGTGGGTAATGGCACAGGGATCCACCATTTTGTATCGTATCTGCCCAGGACATAGACATGCTTTCTCTTCATAAGTACTTTTATTATTATTATTATTAAGAAATTGGATGTATCAGCTTATTTCTTCAATCTCTCAGCTTCCTTGGACTTCTGGGGTTAGGTTTGCACAGGCTTGTCAAAGATCTCCCCACCAAGGAACACATTCTGATGTGTGTGTGTGTGTGCATGAACTCATTTCCTACAGAATATGTTTTGAGATATGCTGGCAGATACATAATAGAATGACGACCTAATAATTATATGTCTTGAAAATTTACTGCTCAATTTTTTTCTAAAAAACAAGAGAAATTGTTCTTGTGCGTGTATAAATATAGTTCTGTAAAATCAATGCTTATGCAATGTTTTCCCTCATTTTGCTCATCATGTTAAAATTAGTCATTTTTGGAAAGAAAATATGCTTAAATACAATAGAGGCTGGATAACATTCAGTTTTTCTCCTGCCACCTTACAAATATGTCAAAACTCTGAAGGGCTGAGGCAATTTATACTAAAAGTGAGAGTGGAATAGCAAGAGAACACTTGACAGGCTGTTTTCATCTCTACTGCTGATGTTGTAGGTTCATAAAACATATGGGCATTACTTTCAGCAGAGTTTTTTAAATTATGAGTAAAAAGACATTAGTGTTTAGTACAAATTTAGTAGTTTTGAAAACATTGCTCTTAATGTAACAGACTAGAATGTCATGACACAAAGGGAATGGATTAAAATGAGAATAAAAAATATCAGAGCACATGCTAGTTACAAAGGTTAAATATTGTTACTATACATTCATGCATTACTTGAAGATGGAATATGTTCAAAGAAATGTGTCATTAGGTGGTTTGTTGTTATACAAACATTGTAGATGGTACTTACACAAATAGTGATATTCTACCACTATTTTTTCTGGCCAATGACTTTACACAATAAATCTGCAGTCATTTAAATGGGTGTTTTCCTGTAAGTGATGCGTCATTTCTCTCTAGTTGCTTTCAAGATTGATTTCTTTATCTTTAGTTTCAGAAGCTCATGATGTACTGTGGCATCGACTCATGGCACTATCTGTTTCCACCAGGAAGGTAGTGGAAGATCAGTTCCCCTCTCACTCTCACAGACACTGCCTCAGAAGGAGAATCGGGACACAGGAAATGTTCTCTGTACTCCAACTCTGCACAGAGCTGTATGTTAATAAAAAAGTGAGATCATAAACAATAAACACACACATTAATTTGATCACAGCCAAACTGGCCTCCTTTCTATCCTCAGAACCAGTAGCTTTTGTCACCTATGTTCCAGGAACTAATTAGAAGCTTTCACATTTGCAAAAGAATGACATATCCATTCAAACTGTTGGCTATTGTCTGCAGCTTTGAGTCACTGGTATGGTCTATAAGGGCACTAATGTCTAGGACAATGTTCACCTCTTCCAGTTCCTGCTCATTTGTAAAAAATAATGTCTCATTTCTAGTGGCCTCAGCTTTGTACTTTAAAATACTTGGAAATGCTACAAAAAGTGTAGAGAAGCAGTTTTAAGAATGTCTTCAAATTCCTGTCAACAGGGTTATGTGCAGGACATGCAGCCAAGACAGAAAGACTCTTCATCTTGTCGGTGGTATTGGTGATATGCTTCTGTGTACCTTTGAGTTTGAGATTCAACACTGCAAAATATGACACTCATTCTTCTCTGCATCTTCCTTTATGGGATCTAGTGTTACAACTACCCTTTTTCCTACAGTTACCCTTTCTTTCAATTGCCCTTTACTTCTACAGCCACAATTTGCCTACATTACTTCCTCCTGTGGAATGCCCACCCACTTTAATTCCAACCTTTCCAAACTCCCCAGCACTACAACTACAACTTGATCTTTAAAAATTCTGTTCTCTAGCCAAGGCTGTGTTAAGTGAAAGTCATTTGTTTCATATGGAATCAGAGAATTTGTATTTTAGTCCACCTCAGGCAGTTTTTAATCCTTCTTTGAAATGCAAACTACTACCCAACTAACAGTAACTAGCACTTATAGCTGAGAATTTGAATTTGGGAGCCAGACCACCTGGATTTTAAGGTCACTTTCCCTATATGCTTATGATATTTTGTGAAGATTAAATAGTAAATGTATGTAAAGCATTTAGAAAAATGTTAGGGCTGAACAGTGCTCATTGCATACCGTCTGTTATTATTATGATCTGCCACTTCCTACAGGAGTCGCCTTCAGGATCCACCCTCAGTGTTGACCTTTTCTCAGACACTTTAGAAGCACTTTCCTGGAAGTTCACCTGGCAGGCACAACACTGGGCTTTTTGTTCTTTTTCAGTTAGTTTTAGGCATGTACACCACTCCAACTAGGCACACTTTACATTTTTCAGTCAGGAAGAGCTTTGTGGTTTTGGTACCTTTTCTGCCTAGCAGAGATGAGGTCGTATTTATTTCTTTGAATTTTCTAGTATGGAAAAAAAAAAAAAGCAAGAAAGAAAGTCCAAAGATACCCACAAGATGGAGCTGTGAGTTCACAATCACAAGGAACAGGAATTTTTCAGGAAAGGAAGCAAAGCCATGCCGTGGAGGACTGCCAGTGAGCCAAGTTGTCTGGGGCGGCTAAGACCCTGTGAAAGCCTTCATCAAGCCAATCTTTTTGGGGCTGGGGCAACTGATCTTTGGAATTTACACAGATTACATATAGACTATTTCTCATACACATGCTTTTTTAAAAATCAAGCTTCTTTTTAAATGTTTGGGGAAAATTTATAATGAATGGGGAGGAAGGTGAAAAACAAGTTTTTTCCATCGAGCTGGGTGACATCCCATGCATTTATATAATTTTATTTGATGATGCAATAAATGAATCCTTGGAATCAATAACTTTGCAAAGTATGCCTACTATCTCTGTTTTATAATGAGCAAATTGAAGATTCAAGAGGTTGAGCTTCTGTCCAGTGCTAACTTACAACATTCTCTTAATGTTGCCAA
Organism: Tarsius wallacei; assembly: GCA_963574415.1. NCBI lineage: Eukaryota > Metazoa > Chordata > Mammalia > Primates > Tarsiidae > Tarsius > Tarsius wallacei. The sequence goes on from CAUYQG010093798.1 coordinate 4,080, forward strand.
GTCTAGATTCCAATGTTGCTTCTTACAAATTTTAAGACTGTGATCTTTTTAATTTCAACATGACGTCAACTAAATTTCAATACCCTGCTTTCTATTTTTGTTTTTTATTTTTTTAAAGCAGGATTTATTGAGAGAACAGAAAAGCTCCCATAGTGGGAGGAGACCCAAAGGGGTTGCCCCGGTACCCTACTTTTTAAAGTCATGATGGTGTGAACCTCAATGAGTTACCTACCCATACATAGCTGTAGTTGTTTTGTTCATAAAAAGGGGCTCTGTTCCTATAGGGAGTGAAAGATGTAAGGACACGTTAGGAGTTGACCACCCCCCATGAAATTTTTTTAAAGAAATTCTGCACACTGTCATCATGTACAGCTTTTATTATACAGACTGCTGTGCTGAAATTACTAGTTTATGCTCTAAATATTCTCCTGTGCTATGTATAGAAGTAGATTTGCCTCTTTGATTGATCTGGCAGTTGTACTGCAGTCTGTTATAATGCAGACAGTAGTAGATTAGAACTCAGGGAATGATGCTGTGGTCTCATTTTTTCCTCAATTTTTTACATGACCCCAGGCAAATAATTTACCCCTCAAATACTCCATTTCTTGACTTCTGAAATGAGTTAAGCTAGTAGGGAAGCCTTGGACATTACCATGTTTGATTTTTCTTAAGAAAATCAACCAACTTTTTAGAAAATCGCATGACAAAGATCAGTCCAAGAGTTTTATGTTCCACTAACTATAGGTCAACTGTAATGTCCACATGACTCTCATTTGTTGAAAAGCATTTCTACAGGCATACTAAACTAGGTAGTGGAGATAGCGATAGCAAGGTGAGTGAGATCCCTGTTCCATGTTACTTAATCAGATAGTCCCACCTTGTATTCAGCTTTCTGAAGATAAGCATTTGGACACATTGCAGTGGTTCTTGGCCAAAGCTTGATGATCAAAGATAGAGGAGGACAGAGGACATATCCTTAGCCTAACAGCCAAGAAGATGGACACTCAATCATGATGCCCTAGACTCCCGGCACTGAGAAGGGCTTTCTTGGCTCTTTGCATTTCTCTCTTGTATTTGTTTTTATTTGTGGCTATGCCAATCTCACAAGGCTAAACTCATGGTGTCAGCAGAACTATATTTCTTTCTGGAGGCTTTAGGGGGAAATACATTGCTTTATTTATCCAACTTCTAGAACTTATTTGCCTTCTTTGGTTCATGTGACCCCTTTATCCATCTTTAAAACCAGCAGTTTTACATCTCTATGACCATTATTCTTAGTCACATCTCTCTCTCTCTTACTACATCAGAAAAGGTTCTTAGCTTTTAAAAATTCATGCGACTAGGTTCTAGGGATTAAGACATGGGCATATATAGGGATCATAATTTTACCTACCACGTCATGCCAGAGTAGAAATTGTGATCTCATGAAAAAAATCCAAGTTCAACTATTTATATTTGCCTATTTGAATGAAAAAGATACATTTTCTTCTAAATCATATAGAAATAACTGCTTCAAACAAATTAAGTAATAAAATAATTAGAGCAATACTCATTTTCTCTTAATTCAGATATGCAGATATTTTGTGAGAATGGTCATTGTGAATTTGGTCCTTACTTAAGAAGAGTGATATTAATCTATTAATATCCTCTCTTCCCATAAAAAAGAGGGAAAAAATCACGGGTCGGGAGCCAAGAACTTTGGGCATATTTGAAAAAAAGCTGTTACCAAAAAGGATAGATATTTTCTCAGGTGGCTTCTGATTTCCAAACTGTATCTCTGCTCCTAGGTCCTCAGGCTACCTGTAAATAGGTAATGATAATGAAAGCCCTAGTTAAACATAAGGTTCTAACTGGTGAGATTTGGACCATTCTGGGATGTGCAGGTTGTCACACATTCTCCTTTACGAAGAATTCAGTAGAAAGTTGAGTCCTCTATTAGAACAAAAAGCTTATATATTATTCCTGTATTCGTTCAACAAATAGTTACTGAGTATCTACGTGAGACAATGTGTTAGGAGGTAGAGATATAAAGGAGAAAAATACACATGATTTTTATTCTTTAGAACTTACAGTCACCTGATCTCAAATCGGGCAAAGTAAAGATCAAAGGGAGGCCCAAACTTTACCTGTATGGTGTCCACTTGTATACTAATCCTGAATTGTACCCCACATCTTTAAAATAAAATATATAATAAAAAAAGAACCTATAGTCTAGCATGGAAAAAAAGAAATTGAAGGAGTAACAATACACTTAAAAAAATAAGTTGAATTTGGTTATTGGTAAGGGACATGAAGAGGGCCATGATAGACATGGTTATCAGAATGTTATGAGTGGTTAGCATGGTGAAGCAGAAAGAGCTCTGGAGGACACAGCAGGGTGAGATCAGTTTCAGATCCCACCACTAATCTGCTGAGTAGGTTAAGCATATTTAATAACTTTATTTTAAACTGACTTCCTCTCCTTCTTCTGGGGCGCTTTCTTTGTTAATGAAAGGGTTAGTAAGGGTGACTTTGAAGTCTCCTACTAGCCCTAAGCATAGAGGGTTTATTTTTATTTTTATTCTTTTTTGAGTTGGAGTCTCACAGTCGCCCAGACTGGAGTGCTGAGCCACCGAGCCCAGCTTAGCATAGAGTTTTAAGGCTCCAAGATGTGGCTGCATGTTTCAGTGAGTGTAGCTCTCTCTTTTGTCGCAGACACTCTTTTAGCCAGTGATGGCAGTCCCTGGCTCAGTGTCTACCTGCTGGAAATGATGAAGTCAGTTCTTGTGAAAAACATGTAATTCATTTTCTATTTTGTGCTTCATAGAATCAGACCACAATTCATTCTGAATTTTATGGCTAACTAAAAGAAAAAGAAAGAAAGAAAAAAAGCACCCTGTGTTCTCTTCTTCTTACTCATCACCCTTAACCTATAAATGTGGCTTCTCATGCAGTGGTCCAAAAATAAATTATCACAGAAAAATAGCCTTGCAGAAATGAGATACTCTTAACAGAATCATTGAAGATATATTTAGTATAGAAAAAAAATATTTGATTGAAAACCTATTAAAAAAAAAAAACACAGACCAGAACATAAGCATCCAACAACCTTTATCAAGAAAGTATGATGAATATGTAACAAATTGTTCCAGGAGACGGGGTATAGAAATGACTGAGGCATTGTCTAACCACAAAGAGCTTGAAATCTGATCAGAGAAGTAAACAAGCAGATTCAAAAGACAGGCATGCATATACTGGGCTATGTACAATAATAAAGAAGTTTGAAAAAGCTATTTGAGCTAAAGAAGTCAGTGATGGGCAACCCCTTTGGGTACCCTCCCACTGAGCTTTTCTGTCCTCTCTCAGAAGAAGAAGAAGAAGAAGAAGGCATCAGTGCTTTTTTGCTGAAGGGATGAGGGGAGTTTTTGCTGATGTTTAATATGAATTTTGAAGAATAAGCAGGAGATCTTCATGTGGAGTCAAAGGAAAAGGATAATCCCAACCCTGAGAACAGCACATGAAGATGAGAGAAGCATGAGAAAAGTGAGGAATGTTTGAGTCTGGGCAATGGTGAACTCTGCATGGTCAGATTGTAAGCTTGGGTAGGGTTTTGGTAATATATGAAGTACTTGGGATACAAGTAAGCACAAAGCATTATTCTAAAGAGAATTGCACTCTAGCTGGGGAGATAGAGCTTGAGAGACTAGTTCATTTAACTACTTATATTAGTCTGTTTTGCATTGCCATAAGGGGATTACCTGAGGTTGAGTTATTTATAAAGAAAAGAGATTTATTTGGCTCAGAGTTTTGCATGATGCCAGCATCCACTTCTGGTGAGGCCTCAGGAGGCTTTGACTTGTGGTGGAAGGCAAGGGAGGTGGCATGTCACATGGTGAGAGGGAAAGCAAGGCAGGGGAGAGGTGCCGGGCTCTTTTAAAAAACTAAATCTTGCATGGACTAAAAGAGCAGAAACTCATTCATTACTGCCAGCACAGCACCAAGCCATCCATGAGAGATCTGCTCCCCTGACCCAAGTACCTCCTATGAGGCTCCACCTCTAATGTTGGGGACCACATTTTAACATGAGCTTTGGAAAGGACAAATATCCACACTATACCACTACTGATACAGAAAGAGAGAGTGAGGAACTGCAAAGGCAGGAGGGACTAAGTAATCAAAGATAATTTTTTTCTTTCACTTAACTAAAAACTTTGCATGTGGTGCCATTGTTGCACTAAGCCTGTTGCAGGAGCTAGGGATACACAAGCAAACCAGAGAGACAAGGTTTCTGTTGTGATGGAGCTTACATTCAATGGAGGAAATAAAGACATAAGTAAGCTAACATGCATAGACAAAAAAGGATCTAAAATAATAAATGATGTGCAGAGATTTAAAATACGGTGATGAGATAGGAAATGATTGGTGGAAACTTTATATAGGAAGTCAGGGAGGACTCATGTGTAAGATAACTTTCAGCTTAGTTCTGGTTATAAGTAGAATCTGGTCACAAAAAGATCAGGAAAAGAAACATTCCAGGAAGGGAAAGTAGGTAGTACAGATACACTGACACAGGCTGTGTAAGAGTTTTAGTGTCCCAGCTATCATAATAAAGTCAATGTGCCTGAGGTATAGTGGAGGGTGAGTGGTTTGAGATGAAGTCTAGGATACACAATAGAGGGAGGTGGATCTGTGAGGACTGTGTGGCTCTGACAACAATAGAAAGGTCCTGATGGAATTTCGGCAAGGGGATTGTATAAAAACATGAATTTGTTAAAATCACTCTTGCTGCTGCATGGAGATTAGACTGTCAACAAGCAGAGGTGAAACAGGGACATCAGTGAAGAGGCTGTCATGGTAGTCAGGAATAGAGAATGATGACTTGGACTAGACTGTGAAAGTAACAACAAAGAGAAATCAATAGATATAGAATGAGCTTTGGACAAGGAATGGAGTGTGATGATTTGCAGGTAGAAATGATATGAAGAAGATAAACAAAAGTGAAGAATTAGGGATAACCCTTGTAGCAGTTATCCAGAGAGGAAGGATGGATGATATAATTTGCCTATATGAGGAAGACTGCAGATGGAATATGTTTTCCAGAAGAAAACAAGAATTTCATTTCAGTGTCCATATTTTTTTAGAGAGACATATCGGATACTTGAGGAGACTTTGTGTAAAAGTCAATATTTTTAGATGAAGTTTAGAAATGTAGATCTAAAACTGGGAGTCTCTACCCATTAGGAATTGTCATGGCTGCTAGTAGCAGATGAAAATAGAAAAGATTATTTAAACAAAATGGAAGTATATTATTTTCTCACATTAAAAAAATACCCCGAAGTAGAAAGTTTTGAGCTGGTTTCGTGGTCCAATATCATCAAGGACTAAGGCTCCTTTTATTTTTCTTCTCTACAAATCATATTAAGTAGTTTAGACTCTGAAGCTGGCTTCATGGTCAAAGATGGCTTCTGGAGCTCCAGCTCCCTTACCTGTGTTTTAGATAGAAATTATGTTCAGGAAGAAGGACACAAAAGGAAGAAAGAAGCTTTCCTAGAAACTCTACCAAATAACTTCTGCATTTTTTCTTTTACTTCCAATAGGCCATCTCTATCTGCAAGGGAAGGTCAAAAACACAATTTAAAACTTTGGCATATTGCTACTCTGAATAGAATCAAGATTCTGTTGTAAATAAAAGAGGAGATTGACTTCTACATAGATGATCAGCAGAATCTTTGACAAATAACCCATAAATCCAAGGAAGTGAATGAAGTAATCTCAAGAGAGTTAGTAAAACAAGAAAACTGGGGAATCTGGACTGAGTCTTGTACACACTGCCTTGTAGTAGTTGAAAGGAGGAGACAGAGAAGATTCAGCCAGTGAAGGAAAGGAGAAAAAAAGCAGGTGATTTCTTCATGAAAGGCAAGTAAAATGTTGCAAATAAGATGAAGTGGCCAACCATTTCAAGTGCTGCTTAATGGTCAAGTAACATAACAACATAGAAATGGTCATCTTTGGTCACTGATGAATATAGAGTAGTTTTCTAAGTGTAGATGCAGAGAAACAGAATTGAAGAATAGTAAATGTGAGAGTGACCGAATTCGGGGGATAAAGGACTTGTGTATGAGAGGGAAGAAATTTGGAGGTTGAAAATGTAAAGATGAGGACAGATCATGAGGTGTTTTGGACAGGACGTTGAGATCAACTATTCTCTAAAGTCATTGTCTGCTATGGAGACTGATGCCATTGTGCTGGAGCTCATGTTTAAGTTCATGAACTATAGTGTGTCAGTGGGTGTGGAAAGGGAATCATTTTACCTTGATGAAATTGCATGAACAGTGTCCTCATGGGACTGACTATTTACATATGGCTGCCACCAAAAGAAAGGAATCAAAGATTATTATAAAGTTTCAATTCTAGATGGCAGTGAAGACACCCTTTCATGCATATAAACAGGAAATTCACATAAGAAATAAGCTTCGTGGAGGAAAAAAGCCAACTTTGGAAACATTACATTTGAGATGTCAAATAAAAGGCAAAGTACTAAATAATGTACAAGTTATGAAAATAAGGTATGAAGTTAAGATGCTAAGGTGGGACTGGAGTTCAAGGAGAAAAAAGGTCAAGAGTTCCTTTCATAATCATTTACAAGGAATAATTATTTAAGTTATTCATAACTAATTCTTCATTACACAAATGTTTACTGAATATCTGCCGCATCATGAAAAGTGATAGGAATGCAAGTTGAGTATGATATGATCTCCAGTCTCAAGAAATTTACCATCTGGACTCAGAGAAAGAAACATAATCTATAAGCAATGCAATGAATGCATTGACAGTCAATACCATAAGTGGGAAACGTGTTCAAGGGAGGACACGGGAATTAGGAGGGATTCTGCCTCAGCTTTATTATAGACTTTCTTTCCTATAGAAACTTATACACAGATAAAGACACAGCTATGTAGCATATAACAGAATAGGAACTAGAAGCTGTTAATACTTTTAGGTCCTGCTTTATGAACCATTTATGAGTTTTATATATAAGGTAAAGGAATGAAGCATTTCATTTTCTAAGCATCTATTATACATCCAGCAATTTAATATTCATAATTTCATGTAGCATTTGCAACAATGGCATTACTTCTATTTTCCCATATAAAGAAACGGTGTCTTCAGGAAAAGACATTTCATTATCAAGGTCACACAGGAGGTAAGTGGTAGATCTGAGATTTGAATTCAAGTGTGCCTTACCTCAAAATTTATTTCATTTTTCTTATTTTCATTGTAGAATAAACTTTCTCAATCTCTGCACTATTGATATTTGACATTGAATAATTACTTGATGTGCATTATAGGATGTTTTGCAGCATTCTTGGCCTCTACTCACTTCCTACTAGATGCCAGTAGCGTCCCCTCCAACTGAGACATCTCCAGACATCTTTTGCCCCTCCTCCCCTGAGAGGCAAAATTTCTTCTGAATAAGAGCTGAGAACAAATGTTCTAGAGTAACCTCCAATCTCTCGCCTCTCTCTCTGCACACACACACACACACACACACACACACACACACACACAGTTTCCTACATAAAAAATATTTCAGTCTGATAGTCCCCCGGCACTCTTTTTCTTCTAAATCTTCTTTTGTATAACTGATCCTGCACAACAACACTATTATCCAGCCATCATCAAAAACAAGAACTAGAGAATCATCCTAGATTTCTACTTTTCTCTCTACAACAGACCAGCCTCTTACTTCTGAAACATCTCTTGGATTGATTCGCTTCTCTCAGGTCCTATCGTTACAACCCTAATGCAGGCTTTCTTTTGGTGGGGCAAAGGACTTACATATGCTGCTTTATTATTTTAATTATTTCTTTGATTGCACTTCACCCTCCTTTGGTTTTTTTACTTCAATAGTTCCTAAGCACAGTCCCAGAAATATTAGACTCTACTTGTGATAGAGTTTTCACTGGTCTCCAGTGAAATGGGAAAAACAAGGGCAAATGGAAACCGTTGTCCTCTTGAAAACCATTGTTTATTCCACTGATTCTGTGTCATTCTCATTTGTGTGTGTTTATGTGTATTGGGAGGGGTGAATAAATGGATTTTCATTAGATAAATGTTTTTATTTATTGATATGTTCCTGTCTCTTAAATTTTCTAGCATGGCAAATTTTTAAAAAATAGAAATAAAAACAATCATATGTTGTTACTTCTTGAATATTTATCATCCCATGAAATTGCCTATTTAGTCACTATCATGCTTATATTTTTGGTTAGGTTCCTTCAGAAGAATACTCTAAGACAAAGGTTTGCATGTAAGTGATGTATTTGGAAGGTGATCCATAAAGTACTTTTACACGAGTGGGCTTAGTGACACAGGCATGGTAAGCAGCCAACTGTGTGTAATGGGATAAGTTACCACTCTGGTTACTAGGGTCCAATCTCACAGGGGAACTCTGAGAGCTAGTTAGGGCAAGTAGTGCAATTTCTGTCAGTGATTGCAAAGAGGCAGCTTTGTCCTCTGTAAGTTATTCCATGAAGCCACCCCTAGGGAGTCCTCCTAGCCATCTTTACCTGTGATTTAATTAATCAATTAATTTAGAGACAGGGTCTCACTCTGTCACCCTGGTTGGAATGCAGTGGTGCAATCTTGGCTCACTGCAGCCTCGAACTCCTGTGCTCAAGCAATACTTCTCCCTCAGCCTTCTAAGCAGCAGGGACTACAGGCATGTGCCACCACGCCCTATTAATTTTTTAGTATTTTTGTAGACTGAAGTCTTACTATGTTGTCCAGCCCAGTCTCAAACTTCTGACCTCAAGCAGTCCTACCGCCTTGGTCTCCCAAAGTGAGCCACCATGTCCTTCCCCAAGCTTTAATTTAACTGCTTATCCTTGCCCCTCCAAATAATATTAAAATTCTTTGAGGACAGCGACATTGCCTTCTTCATTTTTCATCCTCAATGCCTATTCTAGAACCCAGTAAGTGGGAAATAGGCATCTAATGTTAACTGAATGAATTCCTGTGCATAATGACACAGGAAGAAATGGGAAGAACTAATTATTTTTTAATACTTGTATTATCAAAAATCATGATAATATATTTGATATTCTTGGTGAGAAGTCTTGAGGCTAAGTCCATGCTCTGGCATGGCAACTTGTTCCAGACAAATGAATTGATTAGGATTGATTTGAGTCAGCGTACATCACTTTTACTCTGAATAAAGGGTTTCAATATGCCTTTCTGACATTCTGTTTTCCAAAGACAGCCTGAAGTTAGTGTGTTGTAGTATCCACTATGCATCAAGTTGACTCTAAGATTTAAAAAGAAAATATACTTTAGAACTGCACTGTTCAGTGGAGTGTCCACCAGCTGCATGTGGCTAAGTTGAAATTTTTATTAAAATAAAATAAAAATTTCAGTTCCCAACTGTCATCAGTTACAGTTTAAGGACTCAATAGCCACAGAGAAGCAGTAAATACTATATTGGGTAGTACAGATATAGAACATTGATATCACCACAGTAAGCTCTACTGGACAGATTTGATCTAGAGGGCTAGGTGTGATGAGGGGTGTGTGTGTGTGTATGTGTGTGTGTGTGTGTGTGTGTGTGTGTTTGTGCATTCACACATGTGTGCCTTTTTGGCTTCCTAAGAAGTGAGAATCAGAACAGAAGATCAAAAGAATGTTCTATTTATTGCAGCAGTGCCTAGTGAACTTACATTCATCTTTCAGCCATCAAGTTCCTCAGGGAAGCCTTTTCTGACCCTACATTAGGTCTAGATGACCCTTATTAATTATTATTAATTCCTATAACACAAAGTTCCTCTCCTTCTAGAGTGATATCTCTCTTACAATTGTGCTTGTGTGTGGAGCTGTAATTATGTAATTATCATCTATCTCTTCCAGTTAGTTGTACACCCAATGTGGTCATGACCTGGGCTGATATTTCTTAATATTTCACATTGCTTGGCCCAGAGTATAAATTCGATACATGTTTGCTGAATAATTGAACAATGTATCAAGCATTTGCAATCACATAATACTATGGTAGACAATTTATTAAGGTTATTTTTTTCAAATTTTCGCTATAATATTTTAAGTGGTAATAGTAAGTTCATTTCAGGGATGAGGAAACTGGAATTTAATGAGGTTCACTGACTTGCCCTCCCTCATCAATAGATGACAGAGATCAAGATTTGGTGACTGTTGACTGGTAAGTGAGGCATATATGGTCTAGACAACAAGCAGCTTCTGATAGAATTAAAACCAAAGAGAGGCCGGGTTCGGTAGCTCAGCCTGTAATCCCACGCTTTGGGAGGTCGAGGTGAGTTGATTGCCTGAGTCCGCGGGTTCGAGACCCGCCTGGGCAACTTCGCGAGACCTCATCTCTACAATAAATCAAAAACTAGCCAGGTGTGGTAGCGCATGCCTGTAGTTCCAGCTGCTTGGAAGGCTGAGGCAGAAGGATCGCCAGAGCCCAGCAGGTCGAGGCTGCGGTGGCCGGGAGCATGCCACCGCAGTCTGGGCGACTGATTGAGACTCCAACTCAAAAAAAAACAAAAAACAAAACAAAAAAAAACCAAAGAGAGAATATAGGAGTCAAAAATGGCTCTGAAGATGCCTGCAGAAATCTTGCAGTATGCTAAGCAGGAATAGAAAAGTAATAAATGCAGTATCTAGTGAGAGTGCAAAGTAATGTAATAAACACAATGGCAGAGCAGTGTAAGAGGGGACTTTGAGCAGAGTGCCTCTTCTGCCTGTGAAGTGTAGGACAGATGTCTTCTTCAAGGTAATTCCCATGTGACTGAAAAGATGAGCAGGTGATTGGCAGATAGATAATCATGGTGCAGACATCTCATTCAAGGGATCAGCTCACACAAATGTAAATTAGAGCAAGGGAGCTCTTGCATTGAAGGAATGACCTGTAGTTGTATGTCATGTGTTTGTAGGCAAGAGGATGGAGATGAGGCTAAGAAGTTGAGTGACCCCTGGTTGTGAGTAGATCTATAAGTCATGACAACGGCCATCTTGTTGACAATGGCAAGACACAGGACTGTTTTTAAGTATTACAATTTAGAGTGAGGGAGTGGAATGCGTGAGGATTGAGGACAGTTTAGAGTAAACATCAACCAAAAGTGAACCGAAGGAGAGGGAGTGCAGATTTTGGGTAGACAGATGATAGGTTAAATCTTGGACACACTGAGGAAGATATGGCCATAGTCTATACACATGGAGATATCTTTATCTCGTACTGAATCCAAGTCTTAATGGAATAAAGTTAGCAATGACAACAAACTTGGAACCTGACTGACCCTGAGCTCAGTATTTGGGTGATTGCTCTCCTCTGCTTCACATCCTTTTACTTGGTAAAGCTATTCAGTTGTTGAACTCACAGGGGATAAATTCATTATTCTCAAACAAGTGCGTGAGTCCCTGGAAATATGCCCTTAAGTTCAACACGTAAACACTGTGTTTTTAATTCTGAAATCACACGGAGAGAGGCTGTCCTTCAATTTAATTTGATTCAATCAATATTTACCAAAGGTCAGTCAGGTTAATGCATTTAATATAGTAGTTTCCACAAAGAGGAATACTGAAAATGAAAGGTTGGGCTTTCTGGCTTTCAATAGTTTATAATCTAATTGGAACAAAAAAATAGACTGTGTAAAGAATACATCTTTTAGTGAAATTCATTATCTGTATATGAAACACATTTAAAAGAGTGCCATGCTTTTAGTTGATGGATTTAAAAGGCTGTGCCACCGCACATCTTAATAAAATATAGACAAAACAACAACAACGATAATAATAATAAAGGTTGTCCCAAAGTTCTATAAGGCAAATACTATTTTACTATGGATTTTCATTATAAAATGACAGACATGTACAATTGAGAGAGGGTTTCTTCTATGACTGAGTAAAAAAAACTTTTAGGAAGATGGGAATTTAAAGGCTGTTGGTGCTTAGTCCTTCCAAAGGCAGTCATGCCTCCTTTAGGAAATCTCTCCAACTCTGATGGATTCCGTGTGGTGTTCCCACGCAGGCTGGAGAAGCTTGAGATGTAGTCACTGAGCACTCAAAAGAATTAGTGTATATGTATTTATTATTTGTTTGTTTGTGATATTAAGTATTACTTGTTTTAGGCAGCCAGACCTTTCAAGTCAAAACCAACTGATTTTTATGTCCAAGGACCCATGGAAATTTGTTGGTTTATGTTCTCCCTGGGAAGGGAAAGAACTCTGTTTTTCCTAAGTAAAATGGGAATGTTAAGTAAGTCCTCACTTAACATAGTCAATGGGTTCTTGGAAACTGTGACATAAGTGAGACTATGTGTAACAAAACCAGTTTTACCATAGGTTAATTCATATATACTGGAAATAAGTCCTACAATGTATTTCTTGTAACACAAACATCACCACACCTCTAAATAAAGTCCAAACACTTATGTTATTAAACACTAAAATAACTATGCACTATACAAACATTAAATAAAGATTAATAAGAACATGTAAGAAAATTATGTACCCAGTTATTTCAGTTCAAGGTCACAGGATGCCAGAGGCTATCCAGGCAACTCAGGATGAAAGGCAGAAAACAACTCTGGACAGAATGCCATTCTATCACAGGACACACACACACCCATACCCACACTCACTAACTCACCCTGGGACAATGTAGATGCAACAATTCACCTAATGTGTGCAGCTTTGGGATATGAAGGAAAACAAAAATACCTGGAGAAAACCCATGCAGACATGGTAGAATGTGCAAACTCCACACAGAGAGTGGCCCTGGCTAGGAATCAATTTTTTTTCATTAAAGTTATAATAAAATGATGTTGAACAAAACTATGTTATTTAAAGACCTACTGTAAGCACATTCTTATCTAGAGCACCAAAAGTTAAAGTGTAAATACTTTATTCAGTGAGACAGGGAGTCTCCAGATCAGGGGATACCAGTGTTTGAATTAAGGGTGAACAAGAGTGATATTTCAGCAGCATTGGCAAGAAAGTTTCATGTTCCCAAAAGGGAGATTCGTTCCTTCCTTTATGAATGAAAGAGAATCTTTCAAAGTGGATCATGTGGTAATTTTATTATTTCTCCTATAAGTCATTCCCTGATGGAGAACAGTAGTAAAATTTGAAAGATTCTGTCCACTCACATCTAGAAAGACAAGGTAGAAATATCAGGCAACACATCTTCACAGCAGAGATGAGAATGCCTCAGCATCAAAGGTCAGAACTACCTATTTCTGATGATGATCCATGACAGTATATCATACATGGGGCAGGTCTATGGATTGTCTATAATGACTTTTTTTTGTTGTTTTGATTATTTCTTTGCTGGTTTTGAGTCAATGTTAAGAACAGATTTCTTCTTTGAATTGAAAAAGTACCCATCGATGCCTTTGGCATATCTGAGGAGGAGACCTAAAAGAATAACATGTGTCTTCTAACCGTCAGTGGTATTGATGACAGACAGTTGGGAAAGATCAGGGCTGTAGGAAACTATAGGCAACTTTAGAAACCTTGAAAACTCTGGCAGACCTGCCCCCCAATTCCAAGGCTACTAGAAAGAAAACAAAAAAGGAGAAAGACTGTTAGAATAACACTAACCCAACATGCCTACTACAACCTACTCAGGATCTTTTGGGTTGAGAACTAACCACCAGGACTGGCATAACTTAGACCCCCTGGAGCATACACATCGATAGGCAGTGTTAGCTGAGATAATTATGACCCACTTTTGCCTTAATTATATGCTCATTAGCATACTAAATGACACACCCTCTGGCAACAAAACAGTTGCAATCCTGTCCATTTATGGTAATAAATTGAGTGGCAGCAAATTTCAAAACCTGCCAACCCAGTTTTTGGAAAAATTCACCCCTTTAATAGTATATTTCACCCCATCATCATTGTAGCTCACAAAACTCATAAACCAGAGACACCCTGGCATGACACTTATGCTCACCCATACTTCACACTGAAGTGTGTATTATTGTTTTCAGTTTTAATAAACTTACTAACTGCCTTAATACTTTTGACTCACTCTGAAATTCTTCTCTGTGACAAAGTGAAGGACCCAGCACAAAACACTGCTAGCAGACACAGAATCCTGGTAACAATGAGACTTGGATCTTGCAAAATAAATTTTAAAAGGAAAGCAGATATAACTTTATTTTGTACCAGAAGATGATCAAACTGGTTATACCTATAATTTTGCTTGACTCAAACCAGATTGAAAGTGGACAGTCACTGATTCTAAGCATAAAATGAAGGTATGCCTCTCTTAGAGTCACCATAACATGTTGGTTACAGGTAATCAGAGAGGCACCCCCCCACCTATATGGAGGGCCACAAACAAGGATAGGGTCAGAGCTGTGTTTCTTCCCTCACTTTCAGATTTTATGTTCACTCTTAGCTTCTATTCTTGTTAAATGGATTAGTTTAACTTATCCTCAACTCTATCTGGCATTACCTGCAAAACAAAGAATATCCACAGGAAGTAATGGTTTTTAGGAACAGCACACTTAACCCCTCTTCATCTTACTTTGTCTTAATATAGTCAGAATCATCGTAAACTTGAAAAATTCAGATACACTATTCAGTCAGATCAGATATTGGTGCTCAGTAGAATGCTAAACTGAAAGGAATGTATCCACCACTATATTATGTTTGGGGAAGAAAGCCTCAGACCTTAGGTCTATAAAAATAGACCTTTTTCCTTAGAGTGATCAGTGAGGAATGTACTCAGAATCAGAATTTAGCATGATATTATGTAAAATAATTTATAATTTATAAAATGTGTTATTTTAATTCAGTTTCAGATTCAGAGGGTAGAAGTACATGTATGTTACATGGACTTGTTGTGTGCTGATAGGGTTGAATTTCAGGTGACCCCATTGCCCAGAAAGTGAACATTTTACCCCAAAAGTAGCTTCTGAACCCTAATTTCCCTTCCAGCCTCCTCACTTTTAGTGTCCTCCGTATTATTTCCATCTTTACCAACATTTAGCTCCCAAATACACAGGAGAACATGTAATGTTTTGTTTTCTGTTTCTGAGTTAGTTTGCTTAGGATAATGTTCTCCAGCTCCATCCATGTTGCTGCAAAGGACATGATTTTGTGCTTTTTCATGGCTTTTTAGTAGTTCATTGTGTATATGTACCACATTTCCCTTATCTAGTCCATTGTTAATGGGCATTTAGGTTGGTTCCATGACTTTGCTATTGTGAATAGTGCTGCAAATAATATTATAAATGAAACTTGCAGTGAAGCAGGGACACTACAAGTACTTAGTGAGAACTATTCCACCAAATTCTCACAGAAGACCTCTGAGGAAGTGACTATGCCTTCAGTATACATGGCAATGGTGACACATGGATTTGGTGACCGAACCAAGGGAAAATCGGAGCCCTTGTTTTACTGCAGCACCCTTAATAAGGAGCCTAATGAGAATAAAGTCTATGTTCACTGGATATTTTCTGAAATGGGTAAAAAGCTCAGCATTTAGTGACTATAAAACCTGGGAGCAAGATGGAGCTTTCTCTCCCACGTTGCCTTACATCAGCTTTCCAAGGCCATAGGCATGTGGAGATGTCAAATACACGGTTGTCAAAGGCTTATCCATTAGAAAACATTTGTCAGATATTTCTCCTTGTCTGACAATTTAATTGAGGCAGACTTTAGAAGTTTCAGAAAGATTATTGAAGAGGTCTGAAATGTCTCACTGAAGAGTCAATAATTGCTTTCCCAAATGGCAGAGAAATGAGCAAGCAAGGTGGTCTTTCCACATATGGCAAATTCAGAGCTCCTCCCCCGCCCCCAACCCTTAGCATTTTAACATAAATGACAGACTTCAGCTTCAAAATTAGACACTAAAAATCATAGCCTGCTCTAAAGATGATGAGGTCCAGATTATCTCAGTACTAAAAACTTCCCATTCTAAGTTTTAACTGCTTACACTATTTCATGTATAAGATCAGTTTATTCATTGTTGAAAACTGCATTATGATGAGAGTTACAGGTTGTTTGCATGGATGTGCAAGGAAGGAAAGTGACAGAGTTTCCCTTTTAAAATGGAGAGGTGAGGAAAAAAATAATGAACTGGGAGTTAAGAAATATCTTTCTTCTTTTAAAATTTCCCAAGCAAAAGGCAAATTAATCTCCACCCACCTCAGAAAAAAAGAGATTCATTTTAAGCTCTTCCCAAATTAAAACTGCCATTCTTCCTGGAGGCTAGATCATGCTCTGATTTTTTTTTTTTTTAATTAGAATGTTATGGAAATTTCTGAACTTCCAGGGACAGAAACTGGTCACAGTGTTTCATCTGGAAAAGGCAAAACCTTTTAGTATATAGGTATTGTCCCCTTCCCCACCTTGCCAAAATCCACCACTGCTGACATACCTCTGCCAAAACTTGGACTCTCTAGTCATACAAACATCCCTGAGTTTCAGAGAGACTCTAATTCCTTAAAGTGTGGTGAGTGAATTGAGAGAATGTTGTACCTGAAGTTTGACATCAAACTTCCCACAGGTCCTAGGTGGTGCTCATTTTCAGCAAGCAGAAGCAGGCTCTGATACTTTTCATTGCTTTCTTAGGTCAGAAATCATGATCTGTGCTGATGTTCACTTACAGAGCTTCAGTGCTGTGTTTGTGAACTGTCTCTATTCTATTTCTAATGTATCCATGGCACATACATATCAACAAAGGCAAACAGATGGAATTTTACATATATTTTTCCGTTTTTAAAGTTTAATTTTTAAAACAATTTTAGGCTTAAAGAGTACATTTGCATGTTTGTTACATGGGTACTATGTGATGGTGAGGTTTGGACTTCTATTAAACCTGTCATTTATATTGCAAATGTGCTACCCACCCAATGGGTAGTTTTTCGATCCTTACCTGCCTTTTATCCCCTTTAGGAGTCCCCAGTATCTGTTGTTCCCTTCTGTATGTCCGTATATACCCAGTGTTTAGTTCCCACCTGTAAGTGATGTGGTATTTGGTTATCTGTTTCTGTGTTAAATATCTTAGATTAATGGCATCCAACTGCATCCACATTGCTGCAAATTACATGATTTCTTTCTTCTTTATGGCTACAAAGGATTCCATGTTGTATATGTGCCACATATTCCTTACCAAGTTTTCTTTATCGTTGATGGGCACATAGATTGATTCCATCATTTTGGTATTGGGAATAGTGCTGCAATAAACATATGAGTGCAGATTTCTTATTGGTAGAACAATTTATGCTCTTTTGGGTATATATCTAGTAGTGTGATTGCTGGGTCAAATGGTAAATTTGTTTTTAGTTCTTTGCAAAATCTCCAAACTGCTTTCTACAGGGGTTGAATTAACTTACATTCCCACCAACAGTGCATGAGTGCTCTCTTTAAAAAAAAAGGGGGCCGGGCTCGGTGGCTTAGCCCATAATCCCAGCACTTTGGGAGGCCAAGGAGAGTGGATCGCCTGAGCCTGTGGGTTCAAGACCAGCCCTGGCAACTTGGCAAGACCTTGTCTCTACAATAAATCAAATATTAACTGGGCGTGGTAGCGCATGCCTGTAGTTCCAGCTTCTTGGAAGGCTGAGGCAAAAGGATCGCCGGAGCCCTGTGGGTCAACACTAGGGTGGCTGTTTGTGCCCCTGCACTTCAGCCTGGGCAATGGAGTGAGACTTTGACTCTAAATAAATATATAAGTAAATAAATAAACAAATAAAATGAGTGTTCTCTTTTCTTTGCAACCTCACCAACATCTGTTGACTTGTGTGAAATGATGTCTCATTGTGGTTTTGTTATGCCTTTCTCTGATGATTAATGATGTTGAGCATTTTTCATGTGTTTATTGGCCAACCACTTTTATGTCTTCCTCTGAGAAATGTCTGTTCATATTTTTTTGCCCACTTTTCTCTGTCATCTAGACTGGAGCGCAGTGGCCACTCCTGGCCACTGCAGCCTCGACCTTCTGGGCTCTGGTGATCCTTCCGCCTCAGCCTTCCAAGTAGCTGGAACTACAGGCGTGCGCTACCACGCCTGGCTAATTTTTGATTTTATTGTAGAGATGAGGTCTCGCCAAGTTGCCCAGGCGGGTCTCGAACCCACAGGCTCAGGCAATCCACTCACCTCAGTCTCCCAAAGCGCTGGGACTACAGGTTGAGCCACCAAGCCCAGCTTTTGTCCACTTTTTAAATTAAAAAAAATTTTTTTTTTCAGTCAGGGTCTCACTCTATTGCCCAGGTTGCTGTGCAGGGCCATGATCACAGCTTACTGCAGCCACAACCTCCTGGGTTCAGGCAATCCTTCCTTCTCAGCTTCTCCAGCAGCTGGAACTACAGGCATACACCACCATGTCCAGCTGATTTGTTTGTTTTTTTAAAAGAACTGGTCTCAAATTCCTAGGCAAAAGCAATCCTCCCACCTCAGCTTCCCCAATTGCTGGGATTACATGCATGAGCCACCATGCCCCACATCCTTTGCCCACTTTTTTGAGGGGTTATTTGTGTTTTTTTTTCCCTGTCAATATGTTTAAGTTCCTTATAGTTTCTAGATATTAGTCTTTTGTTAAAAATCAGAACCACACTATCTTCTCTGTAGATGCATCCCTTCATGGTAAAAACTCTCAACCATCTAGTCATTAAGGAATATGACACAAAATAATAAGAGCCATCTATGACAAACTCACAGCCAATATTGTACTGAATGGGCAGAAATTGAAAGTATTCTCCCTAAGAATTAGAGCAAGATAAAGATGTCCACTCCCACCACTCCTATTTAACATAGTACTGGAGTTTCTAGCCAGAGCAACCAGGAAAGAGAAAGAAATAAAAAAAGTATACAAACAGAAAAAGAGAAAGTTAGATTACCCCTCTTTGCAAATGATATGATTCTGTTTCTAGAAAATCCTAAGGATTTCACCAAAAAATTATTAGACTTGATAAGCAACTTCAGTAAAGTCTCCAGATGCAAAATCATTGTTCAAAAATCAGTAGTGCTTCTATACACCAACAATATTTAAGCAAATAACCAAATCAAGAGCACAATCCCATTTATAATAGTCACACATACACAAAATGAGAATACATCTAACCAAGGAAGTGAAAGATCTTTACAACAAGAACTAGAAAACACTGCTGAAAAGAAAAAAAAAAAAAAACCAAAAAAACCCCAAAAACAAAGATGACATATTCGAGTGGAAAAACACGCCATGCTCAGGGATTGGAGGAATTAATATTTTTTAAATATCCATATTGCCCAAAGCAATCTATAGACTCAATGTACTCTTTATCAAATTACCAGCAAAAAAGAGCCCAAATAGTGAAAGCAATCCTGAGGGGGGGATAAAAGTTGGAAGCATCACATTACTGGACTGCAAACTTTACTGTAAGACTATAGTATCCAAAACAGCATGGTTCTAGTATAAAAATAGGCACATAGACCAATGGAACAGAATAGAGAACACAGAAATAAAACACTGATCTACAACCAACTGATCTTTGACAGAGTTGGCAAATAAACATTGGAGAAAGAACATCCTATTCAGTAAATGGTGCTGGGAAAACTGGCTAACCATATGCAAAAATATGAAGTTGCACCGCTTTTTCTTACTATATACAAAAACTGACTCAAGTTCAATTAAGGACTTAAATGTAAGACTTCAAACTATACAAATCCTAGAAGAAAAACTAGCAAAAAATTATTCTGAATATTGGCATGGGCAACAAATTTATGACCAAGTCATCAAAAGCAAATGCAGCAAAACTCAAAATTGACCAATGGGATCTAATTAGAATAAAGAGTTTTTGCACAACAAGTACACTATCAACAGACAACCTATAGAATGGAAGAATTTAATTATTGAAGTCTAAAATGCTTCACAACTGTTAAAGAAAGGAGACTGGTAGTATTATCAGAGCATTTAGAAATAATGTGCACTCTACTTATATAAAACAGACACAAAGCTATGCTCACCTTTTATAAAGATAAAGGGTCCAGTCATTAAGTCACAATTATTTTTGTGAAAAAGGAAAAACATAAATTTTTTTGATATATCAAGTTTCATTTGGGTGCTTCCTAAAGGTGCTCATAATAAAAGGAAATTGTTTTTAAACAAATATTCCCATGTAATTGCTTTAACAGTTTACTTCGCTTCTGAAAAATAAATAAATTATCTACAAATTTCAGTAGACTCTTCATTCTATGACAGTGATTGTCCTCATCTGTTTCACAGTGGGCCAGGTGCCAGTGCAAAGACCAAGGTAAACTCAATTTCTCCACTGAATGCAAAGTCTCTGTCAGGTGTTATTATTATTTATCAGTTTCTACTTTGAAATGTGCTTGGGAACCTCTGAGGACATCAATATACTAAAAAGCTATTTTTAGAAAATCCCCAGTCCTCATTAGCATTTTAAACACAAAATTGAAATTGATTTGTACAGCCAGGAAGCAAGTAGAGACAAAAAACAAAAATGTGGTGACAGTGGCTGCTAGGTTACAAACCTATACATGTTACTGTGTTGGATACTGTAGGCAAGTGTCAGACAGTGGTAAGTATTTGTGCATTAAGACATTGCTAAACATAGAAAAGGTATAGTAAATACAGTATAATCTTACAGGACCATTGCCATATATACAGTGCATCGTTGACTGAAATGTTATGGGACATATGACTGTATTTGTGGGTTATAAAGAGAACCAATATGTTGTTGGATAATTTGAAGTAGTTCACCACATGCAGCTTGTTGTCAGTTTGAGTATTCAAGTCTTGGTTCTCATTTTTCCAGTGCAGAACTTTAAGCTCTGTGAGTTGGTAGGTTTTTGAAGGCAGCTGGAAAAAGGAGAGCTAGATAAGTCAAAGGTTCCCTGACTCCTGGCACAGTTTCTGGCCATTGCAGATCAGAGACTAAATAGAGAAGCCTTGGTTTCTTAGGAGATTTGCTCATAAGACCCTCGATCACAAGGACTGATTTGTCTTTCATTGGAATCTATATTTTGGATAGTAAAGACAGGGTTAAGGAAGAATTTGTGAGTAACCCTATTGTCTTCCTTGCTGGTCCCAGAAGGTAAGGGTCAGTGTCTATATCCATAGCTATTATATCCTCAGTGCAAAGCTTCATGACTGCTCAATACATATTTGTTAAATAAATATCATACTTTATTGGCATGGTATTCTGGGATGTGGAAATATTAAGCATCTTGACAAAATCTTGCAGGAAGGAACTGAGAGAGCTGGAATAGAAATCTTTTGATGTCTGAGTCCAAAGCCTGTGTTCTTTATACAACTTCACACCATTATATTCTGTTCAGTTAATTCTGACCTTTTTTCAACACAGAACAAAAAGTTTGATAGAATGCATCTATACGGATGAGAGCAATTGATATGTGACTATGTAGACATAATTACATCTATAGAAGATGTATGGTGGGATTCCGGATTAAGATGGCCAACACGAGGCAGCTAGAATAAGTTTCTCCTACAGAGTAAACCATGAAAAAGTTTCCTCAGCACCCAGATAGGAATGGATCCAACAGTATACCCCACAAGTCCCCAAAAGAGTGAAAATAACCACTTAAAGCAAACAAGAAGAAGAAAAGCCACTGGCCTTGGTTGAACTCTCATCTGTACCACATAGCCCACCATAGCTTGTGGTCACAGTGTGAAAGGTGAGTGATGGGAAACCAGGATTTCTGCGTTCCTGCCGTGTACTTGTAGGGCTTGCTGGACCTTGTGGGATCCAGCTCCTCATGGGAAACTGCCTTCAACACGGCTATGCTTGGCTGTGGAGTGGTGCAGGAAAAAACCTTGAGCAGCAACAGACACCATTTCCCAGTAATTCAACACTTGCAGAAGCTTCTTTCCAGCCAGCTGCTGGAAAATGAGCCCCAAGGGTAAATTCCAAACTGGAGACAGTTCCTAGAGGGTGGCTGCACCTTGACATTCAGATCAGAGATTGCCTGAGGCCAAGGTGTGAGCCAGGTGGGACACATTGCCATAGCAACCTCTCACTTCCCTTGTGAGTTCTTCTGGGCCTGCTCTGCACAACAGCATTACCCCAGTGGCCTGGAACTCCCTTCTAATCCTCAGTGGGACAGCTAAGTGTGCACACTTGTGGGGTGCCTCATCTTCTTTCTCCTACAATACCCCAGAAGGTTCAAAACAGATTGAAAACTTGGGAGATTCCCAGAGACTCACCATCAGCCTAGGCTAACTGAGTATTTCCTTGGAGCAACACTTGCCAAGAGAAACCCTATAGCCACCATTGTAGCTAGCTTTCACCCACAAGTGCCACCTCCTGGCCAGAGGGCAACAGTACAACCAACCACGTAGGATAAAATTCCTCAGCTTTGGGGAAGGCCAGATCCCAAGCCAGCTAGCAATACTTTCTAAGCCACCCTGGTCACTACGAGCATCATGAGTTAGTGCAGGTACACGGACCAGGGCTGCCACATTTGGCAACTGAGGAACTCACCACAACAAGGCTGTATATAACCAAGGAAACCTTACAATGTCTATATCAGCCCCCTACCAACCTAAAATAAGACGTCTATCCAAGTGAGAAGGAACCAGAAAAATAATTCTGTATATATATATGCAATAAACCCTAACCAAAATGAATTGTTAAAATTCCAGACATAGAATTCAAAAGATTGATAATAAGATTGGCCGATGAACTTCAGGAGTAAGTTGAAAACCAACATAAAGAAATCTAAAAACAGCAACAACATAAAACTATTCAGGACATGTATGAAAAATTCTCCAGGTAACCTAAAGACTTTAAATTAACAAGATTAAAAAAAAAAAGGACAAAGATGGCTATTACATAATGAAAATTGGATTGATCCAACAACAAGACTTAACAATTTTAAATATATGTGTAACTATCACTATAGCCCCAACTTTTTAAAACAAATTCTACTAGATCTAAAAAAAAAGTGATTTATAGCAATACAATAATAGTAGAAGACTTCAACATTTCACTGAAAACAATAGATTATCAAGACAGAATGTCAAAAAGGAAACATTAGAGTTAAACAGGGCTCTAGAGGAAATAGAACTAACAGATATCTAAAGAACATTCCATCTCCAAGCTACAGAGTACACATTTTTCTCATTAGCATATGGAATATTGTCCAAGATAGATCATATAATTGGCCACAAATCAAGTTTCAATAAATTTT
>CAUYQG010093809.1:0-14725 GCA_963574415.1 Tarsius wallacei
AAACTGCCTGCTAACATTCTTTTTTGTTGTTGTCTGCTTTTTTTCCTCTATCTTTTATTTTCTTTTAAAAAAAATTTTTATTTTATTTTATTTTTATTTTATTTTATTTTTTTTGAGTTGGAGTCTCACTCTGTCACCCAGGCTGGCGTGCAGCTGCCGCTCCTGGCCACCGCAGCCTCGACCCGCTGGGCTCCGGTGATCCCTCCACCTCAGCCTTCCGAGTAGCTGGAACTACAGGCGTGCGCTACCACGCCCGGCTAATTTTTTGATTTATTGTAGAGATGAGGTCTCACTTGCCCAGGCGGTTCTCAAACCCACGGGCTCAGGCAATCCATTCACCTCAGCCTCCCAAAGGCACGGGATTACAGGCTGAGCCACCGAGCTCGGCTACACTTCCAGACTTTAAACTTTCAAAACAACCTGGAATTGATACAATAAAAGGTGCATTGTCCAATGGAACAAGTTAGAGATTCCAGAAGCAACCTATCAATTCCTCAACCAACTCATCTTTGACAAAGCTGCCATCAAAAACCACTGTGAAGAGGAGAACCTATTCAGTAGATGGTGCTGGGATAACTGGCTGACCACATGCAGAAGACTGAATCAGGACCCCTACCCATCACCATACACACAAATTAACTCTAAATGGATCAAAGACCTAAACATAAAACCTCATACTATAAGAATCTTAGAAAATGCAGGAAACATCCTTATGGAAGTTGGAACTGGGAACCAATTCCTATTCAGAACCCTAAAAGCCTATACCTTAAGAAATCAGATAGACAAGTGAGATCTCATCAAACTAACGAGCTTCTGCAAAGAAAAAGAGACCATCAAGAGAGCAGGGAGACAGCTCACTGAATGGAAAAAATATTTGCCAACTGTATATCTGACAAAGGCCTAACATCTAGGATCTACAAGGAACTCAAAGTTGCCAAAGGGAAAAAAAGGAAACAACCCCTTTAAAAAGTGGGCAAAAGACATGAATAGACACTTTTCAGAAGAATGCGGGCAGCCAACAGGCACATGAAAAAGTGCTCAGCCTCACTCATCATCAGAGGAATGCAAATCAAAACCACATTGGGATACTACCTAACCCCTGTGAGAATGGTCATCAATAAAACAATGACAGATGCTGGTGAGGATTTGGAGGAAAAGGACTGCTTCTACACTGCTCGTGGGAATGCATTCTAGTACAACCTCTTTGGAAGACACTTTGGCGTTTTCTGAAAGAACTAGAACTTGACCTTCCATATGAACCAACAATTACCCCACTGGGAATATACCCGGAGGAAATCAAATTAGTCTACAAAAAAGATACCTGCCCACATATGTTTGTTGCAACTCTATTCACAATAGCAAAAACATGGAACCTACCATATTTCCCATGGAAACTGGACTGGATAAAAATTGTGGTACATATACACAATGGAATATTATGCAGCCATAAAGAAGGACAAATATATGGACTTTGCGGCAACTTGGATGGATTTGGAGTCAATTATACTCAGTGATCTACCACAGAAATAAAGAAGTGTTCCATATGCTCTCCCTCATAAGCGGACCCTGAACAATTATAATACATAAGAAAGTGGCAGTAACGTGAAACTTTCATGAGAGGGGATGTGGGATTGGCAGTTAAGGGAAAGAGCTAGGGGAGGGAGGGGCATACCTCATCCACAAGGGTACTTCATAATCAATGTTTGTATACCTAACCCTGAATTGTACCCCAAGTATTTATAATAAAATAGAAGAAGAAGAAGAAGAAGAAAGGCCAATTTTTAAAAGAACATGTTCTGGCTATTTTTGCTACCTCATCCTCTCTTAGATTAAAAGGCTCCTTGCTTTTAGATTAAAACACTCCTCTTGTGTTTACAGTTCACCAGTTCCAACCCCGAGATAGATGCTGATCAAGTCTGGGAAGAATGACTAAGCTCCAACCAAGCTGGGAAGGAACCTATCAAGTGCTTCTGACATCTATGGCCATATGGACTGCCGAAAAGGGTGGATGCATCATACCTGCGTCAAGAAATCACCAAAGGAAGTTACAGTCCCAGGGAACACTCCCATTAAATGGGAAGTCTCTCAAACTAAATGACTGATCTAAAATTCAAGAAAACCTAATGTATTCCTCCATACTTTTTCTCATAGGACTGCCAATTGCATTTCTTATCATATGTATATTTATTCCTTTTATCGTTAAACATATTTGCAAGAGTCTTTTCAATTCAGGACAACCATGGAACCTTTGTTTACCATGAATGTATTACTAATTCTAACCACAGTCATAAACAAAATCAAAGGATGGTTTATTATTAATAACACTAAAACTAACTCTTCAATAACTATTAAATTTAATGCAGGTTCTGTCCTGTCATACAAAAGAAATCATGACCAAAGAAAATTATCTATGGGAGACATATACCTTTGCCCTGATTCCACTGCTGAAGCTGGTCTAAAATGTATCAAAACAACTTATGGGGGGGTGGCTGGTCCTTGTGTTAAAAATGGTATAACTTTACTCCCCGCAAATCACCCTTGCCAGGACTGGTCTGTGCCTTTTAAACCACTCAAATTAAAGAATGGGCAGCTCCAGTAAAGCAAACAAACAAAAATACTCAAAAATAAAATTCAACATAACCCAGCCTCAGTTCATAGACAGAAATCTTGTAATACCTCGGGAAAACGTGTTAGGAGCAGTCATATCTGGACAGAACCCGCTAGGTAAATTTTAAATGATTAATTGCAATGCCTCCAGCATCTTCACCGTCCATCAATACTACCCTAGCACCTAATCCAAACCCTTTTACAGCTTTGAAAATTGAACCAAACTGAGTCCAAGAATAAGCCTGGCAAGGTAACAATTATGAAAGTAACAGATTTAAAACAAACTTTAGAGGGTGAAACAGGAAATGAGGACACAAATGCTTGAGTTAGATAGATAAAATGTGCAGTGACAAGTCTTAACAAAAGTGATTGCTATGCTTGTGCCACGAGTAGGCACCAGGCTCAAATAATCCCACTCCCTATTAAATGGGACACAAATTCCAAAGAAATAAGTTCTATTGGCTCTATATCAATATGAGAACACATGGGGGAACGAGACTTGCCACAGTCTTTCCCTGATCGCCTGTACACGTGCCAGATCTGAAGGTGTATCCCTCCTTCTCCATAGGTAGGGCAAATCACCCCTCTTGTATCTCCAGATGAGGGAATGGTTTCACCGCTCCTATGGGGCATCTGTAAACCAGTACCCATGTCCTTGATGTCTTTGGGTCAACTGAGGGCGAATACTCGAACTTTCACATCCCTTCAACCAATGTTTGGCGGTACTGTGGAGGTAGGACAATTCAAGTCCTATTGCCACCCAAATGGATGGGAATCTGTGCTTGGTTCAATTGGCTTTTCCATTCACCCTGGCACTTCAAAACCCAGTAATAACTATTAAAAGAGTTAAACTGTCATTACCTGAACCAGAAGTACTTGGCTTATTTGACTCTAATGTATATCTAAATGCTATAAAAGTCCCTAGGGAAGTTCCTAGTAAATTCAAAGCTTGAAATCAAATAACTACAGAATTTAAATCTCTCTTTTGGTGTAATGTAAACTGAATCAGTTATATATATATGTATGTAATTAACAAAAATTTATTAACCATGCTAGAAATGCTATTAAAAATGGTAAACAATTCAAAATGCAGGTTGCCAGTAAAATGACATAAAAATATAGTATGGCCTTAGACATGATGCTAGTGGGAAAAGGGGGAGTATATGTCATGCTAAGAGAACAATGCTGTACTTCCTCCAAACTTCTTGGGACCTTGTATGTTAGGGTCTATTCAACCATCCTTCCTGCTCTGACTTGTCAGGGGGGAACACTTGAAATTCCAAGTATACAATAATTGGGACACCCAAAGAAAGCAGCGTGCCTTACAAATTGGCAAGTGGAAAAATGACGTATCCTCTTAAACATATTATCCAATACTATGACCTAGCTACCTGGGCAAAAAATGGGTCTTGAGGCTATCAGACTCCTGTTTACATGCAAAACCGCATCATTGGATTACAGATTGTTCTTGAAATCATAACTAAAAACTGCAAAGGCCCTTAGTGTACTAGCCAAATAGCGAACCAAAATGTGCAATGCTATTTATCAAAATTACCTAGTCTTAGACTACTTGTTTGCTTCTAAAAGAGAAGTTTATGGAAAATTTAAACTGAGCTACTGCTGCTTACAAATAAATAATGAGGAAAATATCATAAACTGAATTTAAAACTGAATTTTAAAAATTGCTCATATCCCAGTCCAAATCTGAAAAGGCTGGGACCCTGGGAAATTGTTTAGAGAGTGTTCTCAACTTTTGGAAAATTTAAAATACCTCATAGGTATCATACTTATAATTGTGGGAATATGTCTAATTCTGCCCTGTCTAGCCCCCTTGGCCGTACGTCTGTCTCCAACATCATTGAGGCCATGGTAAAAAAAAAAAAGGTAACACATGTAATGATGTTATGGAAATACCAGCCCTTAAAGCAAGATGATGCTCTTCAGCCCTAAAAGGGCCTGAGTCAAAGGGGGAGATGGGGCAGGGGCCCTCTAAAACAAAGAGATATGGGCCTTCCAAGAATAGAAAAAAATGCGTTAAAGGGAAAGTGATGTGGCGTCGTCAATATCTAAGTGTGCACGAGTAATCCAGTTACTATCCTGTGCCATAAAATACCCAATCAAAAATGCAGGTTGCCATATAAGGAAGACAAAGGGACCAAAATGTAATATAAGGCCATGTCCCATTGTGTTTGGGGGGTCAGCCTTTGGATGTGAATCTGCTGGGCCCAGTGCTGGCACAAATAAACGCTGCTTCCTGGCAAAGAAAGCCTTGGTGTCTCATCTCTCTCTGTAAAGAATCCTGCCACAGAATGGACAGTTTGATAATGTTGATTATTATGATCCATGAGCATGGAATATTTTTCCATTTGTTTGTGTCATCTTGACAGCACATATTTAAATTTTGGCACTTTTTTGGTTTATTTACTTAGGTGAAAAATTACATCTCAGTGTCCTCTGTATAGCACAATATGTATTTTTCATTTTGTCAGTAAGATTGACCATTTTTGCACAAGTATAGGAACCATTTGTGTTTTCATTTTCAATAAAGTCTATTCTTCCTCTATGCCATTTATTTCTAACAGATTTTTTGACTTTTTCTTTTTAAACTCATGTATTTATGGGGTCAGTCCTTTATGCTTAGAGCTGCAAATACTTACCCAGTTTGCCTTTTCTTTTGGTTTTCTTTAAGGAACCTTATGCCATGTAGACATTTTTGAATTCGTGTAGTCCACTTTATTAATCGACTCATTTTATGATATATGGATTTGAGTCATGGTTAGAAAGGCTCCTATCAACCCACTCCTTTCAAGGTTATAAAGAAATGTTTCCAGATTTTCTTCCAGTACTATTATATTTTTTAACCAAAAGTAATGAGGTATACACATATGACTAATGGAATCTATTTAATGTATATACTTTGGTAAGGCTTGACAGATGTACACCTCCAAGAAATCAAATGGTTTCTCTTTCAATCATAAATCTTGATCACTTTGTAATTTATGTTGCTGTTCATTTTGAGGTAAAAACTATGTGTTACTTTTTAAGTTTTCAGATGACTAGCCAAGTGCCTGAAAACCCTGCATTGAGATGCTTCCTTATCATATTTTATATTCTCTTACTTAGTTCAGTCTCTTCTATTGTATTTTCCTGTCTGTCTATACATACACTTTACTGCATTGTTTGAATGATTGAAGTTTCATAATCAAATTCCCTTCAATAAATGGCACCAGTTTTAATAGCAATTATGGCAGAAAACATGGTAACTTTGTATTAGGTATCCAAGAGCAAGGTGGATATCCTGGGTCCTTGAGCTGGGAATATTTCTTTCCATATGCCAGCCCTCTTCTTTGCCCTTAGAGACAGATACCTCGTTTAAAGGATACAGAACCTGAGGTGAAGTCGGTGAGGAAAGGCCAGTCACAAACTGGGCTCTAAATTTTCAACATTCAGGAACACCCAACCTCTATGCTCATCTTGTAGATGAGAAAACTGATTCCAAGCAGGAATACAGCCAGGAATCAATATATATTAAAAAAAAAGACAAAGCTGATCTTCTGAGGTGATTCAGTTCTTCACTCAATCAGTACCAGTCCCCAGCATGGACTGACTGTAACCTCAGGGCCAGGCCCTGGCTGAGGTACAGGAGGGATTTCCCATCTCCTGGAGCCCACAGTAGGCTGGAGGGACAGGGGTAAAATCACTGAGAGACAGGAAGATATGACTAGGGCAGTGATGGAGGGAAGCACAGGGCTGTGGGTGTCCAGAGTGGTTTGCTTATAGTCTTAGCCTGGGTCTTTTCTTCGACCCCTAACACAGGGGCCCTGGGCTGGTTGATTATATCGGGAAGGTGACCCAGAGAGCAGAGTGAGGGACTGGGAGAGTGAAGGAGAAGAGAGAAAAGATAGAAGAGTATTATCTTGAGATGGACATAGTGAGAACAATGGAGGTTTAAACCAGAAAGATCTCTAGGAATACATTTAGAAAACATACAAGATTGTGTATACCTCTCTTTCCCATGGACAATGGAGAGAAGCATGTATTCCTTCGTTCCTGTTTCCTATTGATTGAGGATTTCCCCAAGAGAGCAGGGCAGGATTTGAGGTGACAGACTGTGTGACTCTTTGCCAGAGTCATAACTGAAATCTGAAGTAAAGTGAGACAGGAGGCCAGAGGACAGTGGGTTACAGCCCTCCTTAGCTGGTGCTCTGTTGTGGAATATGATGGCCAACCTGCTGGCCTGGGTGGAAATGAACCCCAGAGACTAGGTAGTCAATAAGGCTGCTTGGGGAACCCTCTTCACATAGGGTTCTCTGGGGTCAACCCTGACCCAGGGCAGCCCTCTCTACTGGAGGTCACCCCTTAGTGACAGACCCAGGAGGCTGCACCCAGCAACCCTGTTCCAAAAGGGGGCTTTTTTCCAAGTTTGATGGGCTCCCATGATGCTGCGCCCCTGAGAAGTCATAAACTTGAAGCACAAGGACCCCTCCCAGACCCAATGCCCAGAATTTCCGGCCTTTTCTGTGCCCTTGACTTGGGCCACCTGCCCCCTCCACCCTCATTAGGCTTCCGCCTTTGCTCGCTGTTCCCTGTTTCTCTGCTGCTCCTTTTCCCCTCTCACATCGCCATCTCTCTCTATATATATTTTCTTTCTCTGACCCTGTCTCTTTCCAGTTCTCTTTCCTTTTCTCTACTGCCTTGTTTCTGTTTCTATTCTCTCCAGGCTCCTCTTCTTGTTATTCAGTCGTCTCCATCTCTAATTTTCTTGCCTCCATTGCACTCCTTTTATTTCTCTCTGTATGTCTCTGCATCTCTGTGTAGCTTTCTGGATGTTTCCCTCCCTCTGACTCTCATGAATCTCACTGTTGGTCTGTCTCCATTTGTCTCTTCCATTTGTTTTCTCTCCATCTGCCCCAATCAGTCCCTCTCCATCAGTCTCTCTCATCCTCTGTCACTGAATTCTCCGTCTTCATTCTAATTCTCTCTCTCTCTCTCTCTCTCTCTCTCTCTCTCTGTGTGTGTGTGTGTGTGTGTGTGTGTGTTTTGTGTGTGTGTTTCTCCCTTTCTCTCCTTCACTCTCTCCCCCGCCTCTCTCATTTTCATTCTCCACCCTGCACCCAGTTCCTCTGCTCCCCTCCCCCCCATTCAGGGATATTCTTGCTTCTGCCCAGCCCACGATAAAGAAATTACAGAAGAATTGTGGCACTCACAGAATTTATTGAGAAATCTCTGCTCATAACTCTGCTTCACTCAGAGCCAGGCTGGACTTGGTGCTACTGGGGGCTTGGTGTAAGAAGGGCCCTGACAAACCTGAGCCTCCTCACTGGCCTCACCACCACTACTTGTTTGCCATTTATTCCCCATGAATGGAGACAGACACCAGTCTACTGATCAAAAGGCACTCCTGTGATTGGCAGTCACAAGGAACCCCAAGAATATTTCCTGTGAAGATAACAGAATGGCTTCCACCCATATCTTGATAAAGGATGTTCCTATCACCCAGAAAGCCCATCAGGCCCTTCCCAGTCAAGACAACACAAAGAGAAACCCCACTTCTGCACCGGTTTCTTCCTGTGTTTGAACTGTACATGCAGGAATCACACTGTCAGCTGGTCCTCAAAGAAGCAGACAAGTAACAGACCGGAATGCAAAACTTTATTAGGGGAAACATTAGGAAAGGTAAAGTAGGCAGGAGAAATCATCAGACAGAAAACATATTGAGACCATAAAGGACATATGACACCTTTTCATATTATGTAAGAACCACAGACAGCATGGTTACCATGGCTCAAGATCCTCTTCAAGTTTCAAACTGGTTGTGCTGTAAAGGCAAAAAGGTCTTGTTTTATTTTCATGTGAACTTATTTTTCTCCTCTGAATATTTTATCTTCTATTATATATCTGATGAATACATTCATTTTAATTACTTTGTATGACTGTATCTGCGAGTCTATATGTCATTAAAAATAATCATCTCCAGATCTCACTCATAGACTTTGGAATTTACCTATGGCACATTCTTATAACTATCTTTTCTGTCTTTATCTGAAAGAATCTGAATTTAAATCATAGAAATGGGAAAACTGTATTATCATTTGAAACAGGGATTGAAAATCTCTGGGCCTGAGGTGGTACATAATAAGATTTACTTAATGCACTTCAATAATATGTCTGATGATCTTCCATGTAGAAATATTTCATTTAAATGAGTAGATGGGTGAGTTCCCAGCATGTACTAGCCATTTTTCAGATGCTTTCTTTATGTGCTTTATCTCTTTATGCTCAAAATGCCCTCAAAAACCAATGTTATCCCTGGCTGATACATAAGAAACAGGAGGCTCTGAGCTGGCCTCAGAGAGTTGGTGTCAGGGAAAGAGGTAGCCCAGAGACAAGAGAAGGGTGAAGATATTGCATGACAAATTTGGAAGATGCAAAGCTGGGAGCTTTGGGTGGGATATAGAGGGTGCAGAAGTGCTGAAAGGCTACCAACTAGGGCAGTTCAGGATGGGCCTTCAGTTCCTAGCCAGAGTCAGCCTCATTCTGAAGGCCAAGGCCATGACTCCACTGAACCAGACCCATCTTCTCAGTTAGTTTCACTGGGCTGTAATAAACTCAGGTGGACAAAATCTCCTCAGAGAACTAATTTAAATTTCCCAGACCTCCAGGGCATCCATTCATCCTGATCCACAACCTTGACTCATTCAAGGAAGCAGTCATCTTTCCTACAGATTATGGACTCAGGGCTTTAGAGCAACCAGGAGCTCTTGAAGAGGACAATTCCCTTGTCCATGTTGTGCCAGCTCAGTCTCCTGCAGAGAATGACCTCATATAGCCACCACACTCATGCTTCCTCTGTTCTGCTGGAAGATGTCTTCCAGTTCCAAGTAAGGGATTACAACAAAATTCCACGTGGTACCTCCACACTTCTTCCTTCTCTTCTATACCCTTTTGATACTAGGAAATTCTCTCTCATTGTTTTGCACCCTGGGTCCCATTGCTGGTGCTTCTATTACAGGTGATCATAAGTTCTGTGCCTTTGGATACATGTGTCTGTCTCCTACAGAAGCCCTTAAAGTCAAGAACGGGTCTCATCCCTCACAGAGCTGAGCATATGGCCAAGGATCCGTAGACATCTGTTAAACTGAAAATTCTGACTTCTATAAACAATCTTAGTACTCATGTATGAGAAATACCTGCTGCCCAGCTTATGATGGGGAGATGATGCAGCCTATTATTTGCCCTTAGAAACAAGAAAACCACACGTTCAACCAGGTTTACTGTTATATTTCTAAGCCCTGCAGTACCATCAATGACATTGTTTTCTATTGACTCAATGATCAAAGAGATGCACACACTTTACAAGTCAGTTCATATTGCTGAGATCACCATACCAAATGGCGAAGGTGGAGGCTGTGGCTGAGGTCCCAGAGGCCAGCAGGGTGAAGGAGGTGGCTCATATGTCATGAAGGGTGATGAAGGTCCATCCATTTGGCAGGGTATGTGGGGCGATCCAGGGAAAGGAGGGAGTCCTCTTGCAGTCATATTGACCTGTAGAGCAGAGGAAGCAGTGTTTTGAAAAACGATAGGTTAGACAAAAATAAGCTGAGCTCCTTGCAGCAGGGGACAGTTGTTGGTGCCTTCCCCTCCACTGGGTTTCAAAACTGCAGTATCTGTACCCCAAACTCTCCCTCCTCTTTAGCCCTAAGGACTGGGAAGTGAGAGGAAGTCATGGGACAGATTGCTGTCACCACACACCACTTCCTGTGTCTGTGAAGGAAGGCAAGATAAAAGGCCTGTCCCCAGCAGAAAAGAGTAGTAATACAGCACAAAGAAATTATTCCAGACACTCGGGCATCTGTGTCCAGGCCCACCATTATCCCTTCCTCATCCCATCACAGATGCTCCTTCCTTGAATATTAAGAACACAGAGAATTGGAGGAATGAGAAGTCCAATGGCCACCCACGAATCCCCCCTATTCTTGGAAGAACTTTAAACAGGACTTTCATGCCTTCCTTCTGAGACTCAGAATCTGCAAGGTAAGTGTGACTGTCCTGCTCTAAATTGAAGAGAACAGAGGCTCCCAGAGAATGCAGCAATTCTCCTAGGGTCACACAGCTTGCAAGAAGCTGAGCAGAAGCCAATCCCAGCTCTGCCTGCAAGCCCTCTGGTTCTTTTTTCTTTCCCCTTAACAAAGGGCCTTCTCTCTAGAAGTGTTCACGAGGGCACAAAGATCTCTGGGGAAACACAGAGGCCTGGAGTTCTGCAGGGGAACTCGGAAAACAGTTTTCTGCCAGAAACAATGTTACTGATAGAAGTTTGTTAGGCATAGGTATAGTGTTTTTCTTAATTTACAGATAATGCCACATTTACGTGCACAATATGTAAAAAAAATTGCGTTTGGAAAATGGTGGAGATTTTAAAACACAGAATTTTTTAAAAACATGGTTTGATTTCAGGTGTAGAAGTCCCGTTAAGTATGATCAGAGGGCTCACTGACTGTAGCTACTACAGAGGCCACAAGAGAACTGACTTCTGTGACTGTCATTTAAGGCCTTCTAAGGGATTTGATACTGCAGGTATTTAGCAACTTTACTTCTTACTTTGTCACTTCCAGTGTACATTTTCTGTGAAAAGAATCTAACCTCTGACAATTCAGAATATTTTAAGAAGGGGACTACAGAGGAGGTTTCTGCATAGCACAGTCACCAACAGCGACAGGACAGCGATAAATGATAAAATGTACTTTGTCAAAGGGCATTCAAAAGTGCACAAAGCACACAGTATAATGTTGGATGAAGGAGTTTTCAGATTATTTATTTCTGAGGGTTAAAGCAAATGTTCTAAAGAGCTTAATCCCCTAATTTAAAGCAGAAGCGGTATAAAATAACCAAAGCAAAGCAAAATAACCCATTAACAAAATAAAACTACTTTAGAGGAGAATCCTAGGCATTTCGAAACCAAAGGAAGATCAGTCAGAGTCTACTGGTCCATGATACCTAAAGCGGTGGTGTTAATTGGCATCTTCTCATATTATTTCCAAAACCATGACAGTGCAAATCCTCTAGTCTTTGAAAACCCTTCAACCGAGAATGGTGTATCCTGGAGGCCCCTGGACAAGACTGTGCTTTTTTGAAAAGTAAAGGCACAGAAAATATATCACAAGACATGCAAACCAGAGATGAGGCCAGAAGAGGGTGGTGTATGAAAAGACGAAAGTTTCCTGAAATCCTTACAATGCAAATGACCACAGCATTTACCTTGTTCTCTGTGGTGTCAGCTGGGATCCTGCTGCTGTTCCTCGCTGGCATTGAATGAGGTTCTGAGTCTGCTGAAGGTCCAAGAAGAGATCGGGGCTCACTATGACGTGTATGTTCTGTGCAGGATAAGAAACCCGCCATGTCTTTCCCACCACCTCACTCTCTTTGCCACACTTGGGTCCCTTATCAGAAGCTCAGGGCTTCCCAGATGCTTCAGATGACCCCTGAGTCTCTATTCTTGAGGGAGATACTGCAGATCCCTGGTCCAGGTGTTTTTTTTAACCAATCACCCAGCCATGGATAGGTCAGGGCTCAAACTAGCTGTAAATCAACTCTAAGTCAGGGGTTTTCCAGTATGTCAGAGGAAAGCACTTACAATTTTAGCACAGACTAACAAATTAAAGTAAGAAAAACCTTAGGTGGGAAGAACAACAAGAAACCCTGACTGGAACAGAACTGCTCCTTTCTTCAAGCCATAGGGGCATTAAAAAAATCTCTTGATCTATATTTAATCTACCTTTTATATCAGGCCACGTAGTATCATATTTATGAACAGAAATGTACTTAAAGGGGCTAATATGACAGTAATGAGAAAAAGAAAGCATTTCAGGCATTAACTGTAGTGTTTTAGGGTTACTAACAAAATGTTAGGAGAGTAAAATTATATATAAATTTAATTTGTTAGTGGAGTTCTACAGCTTACAATAAAAAATCAATCAATAAATAAAGGAAGGTCCAAATAAAACAGAGAATAAATGTCTACTGTTTTAAAGCAGGTCTCATAGTACAACATCAATCCCTGAAGACATAGCAAGATGTCCTCTATCATCAAGAAATAGTTGTTGTTGGTGTTACTTTTCTCAAATAAAAGAAAAATAAAGAATCAACACTGATTGAAGGTGGGAAGGGGAGGTAACCTATTTCACTTCTAGGCCCATCTCTTCAGCTAGGAGTAACCAAAGGTGGGGGTGGGTTGGGGGATGTCCACAGTCAGTAGAGGAGCCTGAGAGCCACCATGCACGGAGGACTGGCCCAAGACCCATCTGGCTGGGACACCAGAGAAAAACAGCCAGCTACAACCCATCCTTTAGGCAGTGCCACCCTGTGATACAACCAGTCTTTTGGGCAGTGCTTGGGACTGTTTCCAGGAAACATAACCATCACTCCTGGAAGCAAGAAGCAAAGTTGTGGACTGTGCTGTAGAAGCTAAGCTGCTGCCTTTGCAGCAAGCTCCTACCTCTGCTTGGAGCTTTCGGTGTGTCCGGGCTTCTTGGCATCTTGTGTGCCTCTCGTAGCATCTGTTTGTGTATTTCTTCCAGGCTTGGAGACAGAGAAGAAATGGAGTTGAATACGAATAGAACACCAAGTTCTTTACCAGACACCCAATGCTTCATCTTAAAACACCAGAAACATTCTTTAAAATGTCCTTTATAGCCACATACCCATGCTTCAAGTAAGTGATCTCCCTGGTCTGCTTCTTCATCTCCTTCTCTAAAACACAACTACTGAGCTGTGAAAGAAAAGCACGTTTTGTTCAGACGTAAAGACAATGCACAAAAGCAAAGAAAGCAAAAACAAAACAAAACAAAAAAAACCTTACCCAGTAGTTTTGAGTCATCCTTCTACAAAGGGTGATCTGAAAAAGCCAACACATCAGAAACCATCCATTAGTTAGTCTAAGGACTGTTAAATCATCGGTACCAGGCACTGAAGGATTCTGCAACTGACGGGCCGATGCTCCTTACCTGGTGTCTGAGGATTTGCCCCTCCTTCTGCTGCTGCTCTTTCATTTCTTGAATGTGTTTTCTATAGTTTAGAAGTACTTTCTTCAGATAATGCATAATATTGGGTATGACTTTAATCTTCTATGTTCCCATTATCCATACAACTGTACCCTTACACAATTGATCCGTACAGAATATATTTTGCATGATTAAAAAAGTGTAGAAGAATCAAACTGTTGTTGTATTTTCTGTCCATTGTTCAATGTCTGCTGTGTTCTGAGTTGACATAATTTTCTGACCCCCTTCTCAGTATTTCCCTAGTTGATCTTCCATTGAGTACATAAAGCTCTAGTACCCTTGTGTGTTGATATCCTTACCCTATTTCATGGGGGCAGCGACAACTGAGCTTATAAAGTGGCAAAATCCCTTTTATAAATGTGATTCATCCTACACCAAAACACTTTCCTGAGGAAACTGACAATTTTAACCCTAGAAAGGGTTTGTGTGAACTGCAGTGCACACACAGCCTGGCCAGAATTGGGAATCGGGAAATCTTTAATGACTTACTTTTTTGTCACTGGTAAAACCTAAGTTACTTTGCTTATTCTTGTGTGAATTCTCGCTCTCTCTCTCTCTCTCTCTCTCTCTCTCTCTCTCTCTCTCTCTCTATATATATATATATATATATAAAATGTATGTGTTCTGACCATTTGTCTATATATCTGTGTTCATTGGTTCTAGACATTGTACAAAGGTTAATAATCAATCAAACTAACAGGAGTTTCCTGAGAGGCTTGTGTTCAGTCTTTGAACTTACTTGTAGGTCTGGATTTCTTCTTCAGCCAAGTTCAAGTTTTTCTCTGCCTCTAGCAGTTGCCTGTCTATTTCTGCCTGCTCCTGTTCCTTCATTTTCAGCTTCCTGAGATGGGAAAGAAGTATACATGATCCAGTAGCCTATGTGGAACTCTGCCTTTCTTCTCTCCCAGCATCTGGAGGCCATGATTCAAAGGTCCTCTCCCAAATTTCCCATCAATGTACAGTCTAACAATTACATCAGAGGTGGAAATGGAGCCCCCCCCATTGAAGGACAAGGAGATATTAAGCTCTGGCCTGCTGGCAAGTCCTTTGCAAATCTGAGC
>CAUYQG010093810.1:0-14208 GCA_963574415.1 Tarsius wallacei
AGATCCCAGTATCTGCTGACAGGTTTGTTGTCTCCCTGGAACTCACTTCTCACCACCTTAAAATCTGTTCATGCAGTGGGGATATATGCTTGTTGCCCCCTGAAAGCAAAATGAGATAAGAAAAAGGAAAACAATGGGAAAAGAAGGAGGAAGACAAAAGGAAGATGGCAGGAGAGAAGCAGAAGAGGGAAAACAGGTATACCAACCAAAAATTGAACAGAGAAACAATCAAAGACAGAAAAGATTTTTCAAAAACCAAAAACATATAGACAATCATACAAACCAAAAAAAATCCCACCAAAATCTGAAAAACAAACTCACCTGCAGCCTCTCCTGTAACTCCAACTTCCTCTCAGCTGGTGCTGCTGCATCAAGGAGCGGCTCGGGTCTCCAGCCCTCCCCTCTGCTGTCAACGCAGACTGATAGGGTTGCTCTCAGTGTGGGTGGGTCAGTTGCCCTAGGGACTACTGTGGAAGGAAGGTGGATCAGATCTGGACTCTCTCGGCTTGCTGCCACTGCTGCCAAGCCTCCCACTCAGATTTGACATGTCTGTGCCTGTCATGAGAAGTGTAATAGTCTAGACTGGAACATTGAATCCACTCCTTTCGCTCACATTCCATTGGCTAAAACTTAGTCCCATGCCCTAGCTAACTTCAGAAGAGGTTGGGGGATTTTGTTTGGTTCTGTGCCCAAGTAGAAAAAGAGAACATAGATTTTAATGAGCAGGTAGCCCATATTGCTTGAGTTTTTAAAAAAATTCTGCATTTTTGTAATAGAAACAAATAATTTTATTTGTTTTTCTTATCTTCTGTCTGAGCATTATTGCTACTTTGAACCTATTCTAGAAAACTAATTGGGCAAACAAAACGGACATACGTGCAAGGATTTACTGCAGAACAGCTTGCGAGAGAGAGAAAGCTGGAAACAGCCTACATGGTAGAACCTCAGTGTTGGCTCTGTAGCCTTGAGGATAACCATGTAAAGAGCTGTATTTATTGACAGTAAAAGGGCATTGAGTGGGCAAAAAAGATTATATAGCAACATGTATGGCATGACCTCTGTCTTGTGTATTTGTGTTATACATCAAAGTTTGGTAGTATATCAGTAATGGTGACCCATGGATGGCTGTATCATATTTTCTTGTTTTTTTTCTATTTTTCTTGCCAGTATTGTCTGTGTTTTCTATAGTAAATACCCTTTTGTAATTAAAGGTCAATACCATCATACTGTGGAACGACCCATTGGTTAGGTTCTTCCCATGACCCTATGGAGACCCTTTCCCTGTGCAGTCAGAGTTGTTAGAAAGGGCTGTTTTACGTGGCATCTCCTGCATGGCTCTATATTTTGCTTATTCAAGTATCCTCCCAAGCTATTTCTAATGTCAGTATGGCTCCTTATAAAACAAGCATAACTTTCTTATTTAATTCTTACAATCATCCACAGAAATGAGTGATCATTTTTCTAATTAAAAATCCTATTCAGAAAGTGAAGTGACTTACTATCATCATATCCAGTGAGAACTGGGGCCAGGCCTTGAGCCTAGATCTCCTTTGCACGGACTTGGCCTGCTCCACCCTGGTGATGCTCAACTCTGGTAACACCTTCACACCACCTGGGAAATTCACCAATTCCTTGGCCTCTCCCCAGAATGTTAAAAAAATTACCTCATTTAAAATCTCTGTAAGTGATTCCAATATGCAGGCAGCTTGTGAATATCTGTCCTATGTCAGGCTGCCCATGTTGTGAGGAGTTGGGGACATGCTCTCCTGAAACATTGCCCATGGTGAGTAGTAGAGAAACCCTGAAAGGAGAGGCAGGTGCCGGTAGCCAAGAAGAGAATGTTGAGTCTTGGTACTTATAGCAAAGTAAAAAAGTAAAGAAAAAGGAAAAATACTTCCCCAAAGCCAGGGTACTCACTTGGTCCTGACGAGTGTGCCAGCAGCTTAAGGTCCCTCCTGAAGACCGTGGACCAGCCAAGGCAAATCTACCGGAAAGAGAAATCCCCGTCTCCTCCTGGAGTCCCCCTTCCCACAGCTGGTGCTTGCTCTTTCCTCCCCCACCACACTCATATGCCAACACCAGGTTGTGGATGTCGGGCTGACCCCTCAGCACTTCCGTATTCCCCATCACCGTCTTTCCCTCTGTGTGAACTTGTTCTCTGGCAATTCACAAGATGTGGAAGATTCCACAAACCAATGCATATGAAAGAACTATTGACAGATGATGGTTTATCATCATGCTCTTTCTCAGGAGTAATTGTAGATTCATAAGGCATAATCCAGAGAAATGAGTCTCTAAGATTGGACATGAAGACAGCAGCAAATTCTCGAGGGCCGTTTTGGTCAAGGAAGACATTATGGCGCTCACACCTGGCATGTTGCCTTATGTCCTTCAGCTCCTAAGGTATGTGGCGAGGTAACCTATTAAATTATTTAGTCATCAAATATACAGCGAACATTGTCTGTGTGCCAGAAATGGTCTAGTCATGGGGGCGGGGGGAGGATAGAGAAATGAGTGAAACAGACAAAAGTCCTTGCCTAACAGATATTATATTTTAGCGGGGGATGACAGACAATACACAAAACCAATAAGCAAAATGCATGCTATATTAGATAATTACAAAAGTGATGGGGAAAAATAAAGCAAGGCAGGATTTAGGACTCAAGGAGGATGGCTGTCAAGGAGTTGGTGAGTAGAGATTAGGAGAAGAATGAGGTCGTCATGTCAATATCTGACAGAACACCCTTCAAAGAAGAGGGAGCAGGAAGAACAAAGCTCTGAGCTGGCAGTGTTTCTGAGGTGCTTCACAAGAGAAGATGCCAGTGTGAATGGAACAGAGTAAGCGAGAGGAAAAAGAGTAGGAAGCAAGGTCACAGTATCAGGGTTTGTACGATGTAGGGCCTTGTAGGCTGCTGTGCAAATTCTGGCTTTCAGCCTGGGTAGGACAAGGTGTCATCGGAGGGTTTGAGATGTTGGGTATTGAATAAAGGGGCACAAGGTCAAATTTGGAGTAAGAGATGATGGTGATTCGGGCTAGGGTAGTTTGGAAGAGGTGGTGAGAAGTGGTTGATTTCTGGATATAGTTTGAAAATAGAGCCAACAATTCTAATGGAGGAGTTGTGCGGTTTGAGGGAAAACGAGGCATGAGAATGACTAGTAGCTTTTGGAACTGACATAAACTGAGGTGGGGAGGACAGCGGCTAGTGTAAGAGCTCATTTAACACTGTGTTGAATTTGGTCTGGTTAAATTTGAGTCTGTCAGATATTGAGGGGAAGATGATGAGGAAGCATTTAGATATTGGATATGTACGCTCGATTTCAGGGTGATGTCTGCACTGGAGATTTAAATATGGGCAGATACTTATGTAAAGGAATCTAGATAGATTCAAAATAGCGGAGTGTGTAGGCACAGACTCTGAAGCCAGATTGCCTGGGATACACTCCTGGCAAATAGTCTAGCCATGGGGCACTCAGTTTCCTCATCTGTAAAATGGAGAAGATAATTACAGCATCTAATTTACGGAGTTGCTGTGACAATTGAGTTAGTAAATGTATTTAAATTACATGGATAAAGGCCTGACAACTAGAGAGTGCAGAAAAGTAGCTATGCTATGGTTAGCTGTTGCTATGGTTTCTTTTATTATGAGTTGTCTTTTTGATAGTTTCAAATGCTTTTTATATACTCTCTCCTTTAATCCTCATAAAAAACATATGAGGGAGATGCCCCCAAGCAGGAATTTCTTTTTGGAAGACAAACTTCTTTGTAGCACAGGCCTCCCCAACTAGGTAAGTGTTCTAGGAACCTATCGGCACCAGTGTACCAGCTAGCATTGTTGTAGGGGGTTAATTTCAGCTTCAGTGAGTTTAGTTTTGGAGATTCTTTCAAAGCATTTGCCCATTTTGTGATAGGTGATTTATGAGCACACCTGCCCACACCATACAGAGCTTTCAGCAGTTTTTGGCCCCAAACAGCATGATCCCTGTGCCCTACTATCCCTATTCACCCGATCTCACCTAGAGCAATTTTTTGTTTGTTTGTTTGTTTCCCTGGATGAAAAAAAAGTGTCATCAAAGGGAAATATTTTGCTGATGTCGTAGAGGTGAAACAAACAAAAAAAGAGGCAGAAGCACTAAAAGGCATCGAAATTGATGAGTTCAAAAGCTGGTTTGAGCAGTGGGAAAATTGTCTTGACAGGTATATGCATCAAATAGAAAATACTTTGAAGGGAACCAAGGTTTAAACGTATAAGAATAAATACACAATGTTTATAAGTAAGTTCTGTGCTTTTTGGGTCTCTTTTCATGTCAGGTAGATATTATTTGTCTTACACAAATGGGGAAACTAAGGCACAGAGAGGATAAGTCATTTACTGAAGGAGATCCAGTTGGGAAATAGAACAAAGAATATTTAAACCTAGTTCTGTTTGACCCCGAAGAACGAGCAGTTAATCATTTTTATAAATAGCAAAATCTGGTCTTGTGCCTGGGTCAAGACATCAGAAGATTAGAG
Organism: Tarsius wallacei; assembly: GCA_963574415.1. Classification (NCBI taxonomy): domain Eukaryota; kingdom Metazoa; phylum Chordata; class Mammalia; order Primates; family Tarsiidae; genus Tarsius; species Tarsius wallacei. The sequence continues at coordinate 4,511 of CAUYQG010093810.1, forward strand.
TTGTAGTTCATATCAATAGCCAAGCTAGAAACTCAATGAGTATAAGCTCAAAGTAATCCTGTGAACAAAGCCACAGGATAATTTGAAATGTCAATGTGACATTCTGTTCCACGGTAAATTAATAAGATGTGACTGAAAGCCTTTCTTGTCATGGCTGTAACAATCACAAGGCTTACTTTCTTGACGCTCTAATCTCATGCTATGAAAATAGGCAATCAGGAGAAGCAGCCTTCAAATACCAGCTAAGTCCTTTTCATACACAAAGGTGACATATTGGCAGTATCCAATTTTGTTCATTTCTGTTGGAAGAAGTATTGCTTTAAACACTAGTATGTGATGGAATGAGCAATGTAAAACCAGAGGTGGTTTTCTGTAATTAATTTGTTAAGGTAGAAAGCATTTTAATCCTCCTGTCATTCTTCTTGTTGCTGAGGTGATGGTCAGCTAAGTGATTTGAGTGACTCTGAGGTTAGGCTAAAAGCAGGAAGATTCCAGCAAGTATTTGAGCCATCTGGTAAAAACCCGTTGGGTCATGATGGAGAATACTACTTATGTTTCCGAATCCTTTAAGCTTGGAAATTTCTTTAGCTGCAAATTCTTGGCTTCCATGGCTTTGGGCATCTTCTCCACTCAGTCTCAGTGGATGACCATGGCTTTGGGCATCTTCTTCACTCAGTTTCAGTGCTACTTCCTGTATCACATTCAGAGCATTCTGATGTCTCCGTCCCATGGATTATGTCCAGAACTAGCTCCCCACTCGCTACTTATCTACCAATTGGCATTTTAATGAAACTCCATTTCTGCAATGTGTCGAAAGAGGGTGACATCCCCATGGGAAAGGCTTGTTAGACCTTGTTGCCAACTCTCTTCCATTAAGAGCTATGAGAGGGCTTTCAGCTGAGACTACTGACTTCCAAACCTGGCAAGTCTTTATAATGTGGACAGTATGGGCCTTTCTATAGTCAGGGTGAAGGTTCAGTCTTTTTTTTAGGAGGTGAGATTAAGAAGGGCACCTTTAGCCCAGGCATGTGTGCAGACACGTCCTCAGAGCACGTGAACTTAAGAAAGACCGAAATGCTGGAAAATGCTCACTGGTCAGGCCAGAAACCTAGACCTCACCTACCTGCAATTCTTTCTTTGCCCTGCCACCCACATCCAAACCACAGCAGCTCCTGTCAGCTTTACCTCTAAAAGATAGCTGTCATCTGCCCATTCTCTCCGTCTTCTCTGCCTGTTATCTGGCATCTCCACTTGTGTGTTCCCCCAGCTTATTCTCTACAGTACAGTTAAAGTAAACTTGTGGATCATAAACTAGATCAAACAGCTCCCCTGATTTGAAACTAATGGCTTCCCAAAAGGTCTTGCATGATCTGGTCTCAGTGTCTCTCACTGATATCACCTTCTGTGACTCTGCCTTGGGTCACCATGCTGAGCCACAGGACTTTCTTCCGTTCATTGGACAGGATGAGCTTTTTCTAACCTCAGGGCCCTTGCACATGCTTTTTTCTCTGTCACAAAAGTCCTTTCCCCTGGTCCTCCTAGTATGGCTTCTTTTCACAAAACTCTTCATTGAAAGGTTACTGCCTTGGAAGAGGCCTATTTGTTGGATCTAAGCTAGTTATTTTCTTTCCTTCCATCATGTCTCTTCATACAACAAGCCTATGTTGGGTGTCAGCTGTGTTTCAGGCTCTGGGAGTAAGCCGTCACCAAGACGAGCAGCAAATCTGGCCTGTTGGCTGTTGGCATTTCTTCACAGCCTTTAATTCTACTTGAGTTATTTATTGTTTTGCTTGTTTCAGCCTTTTTATCTGTGCCCCACCCCTGGGCAGTCTGGGAAGAACAACTCATTCTGGTTGTTCTGCCTCCCCGTGATGATGAGTTGCAAGGAGGCAGAAGATAGAGCTTCTGTAGACACCAAGGGTCAGAGTGGGCACAGTTTGCTGCCTTTTCGTGTTGTTCCTGTGCTTAGAAGAACACTTTTGAGCCTGGGCATGCCTACACAGATCAACAATGATACTTCTCAAAGACAGTGCAGAGATGGCATTATTCATACAGTCGGAAACTTTAGATTTGCGCCCTATTATTTCTTGGTGGTGTTGTTTTGCTTCATAGTATAGAATTCTTTAGACACTGCGGTTTTCTCTACATTTCAGTTTGTGTATAAAAATTACCCAGTAATTCAGATTGTAAAGTTCCACCTCTAGAGATGTTGATTGTTAGATCTAAGGTGAGACCCAGGGATCTGCCTCTTTAAGAAGCTCCCTGTTCTGGAGTAGGCTCATGGGCTGCAATCTGTAAAACACTTTCTAGAGCATAGTCTGATGCTATAAGCCCTGAAGCAGCCTTCTAGAGTCCTGGATGCCAGAGAATTGCAACTATAGGCTCTCCTACATTCAAGTGACTATATGTCCAAATTTGCCTGCGATGTCCTGGTATGTGCCTATAGTCACAGCACAATTATTAATAATGGTCACTTCGCTGCCCAGAGCGTCACAGTTTGAATGGTAAATTATTTGGTGACTCTATATGGGTAGAGTCTTACCCAAGAGGCTGTTATAAGAAACTTCATTGTGTGGCATAAAAAGGTAGTCCTATTTGAAAGACATGAAATGGCAATCTGCCTATCAGGTCCAGAACTTCTACCATGGGATTTTTGTGCCCTCACTATAAAAAAGTTCCTTCTTACATTCTATGGATTCCAGTTCCTTCTTCCTCGTCACCACTCCTCTGAGACTTACCATAACAATTCACACCTTTACTTAGGTCTGTGCTGTTTAATACAGTTGCCAATAGGATCATGTGGCTATTTGAATTCAAGTCTACATTAATCAAAATTAAATCAAAATTCAGTTTTTGAGTCTTAGCAACCAGATTTCAAGTGCCCACTAGTCACAGATGGCTGATACACACTGTCTTAGACGGCGAATTGGAGAACATCTCATCGTTGTGGGACTTTTTTATCAGATGTTGCTTGCCTAAATTGTGTTTCTGTGTTTTTTGCCTACTTGGATTTGTATTCAGCATTTTTTACAGTTATAATTTGGGAGAAGTCAGAAAATTAAAAATAATGTTCAGAAATTGCTGTAGAGATCATCTAATACAATCTTTTCCTATAACAAATCGATCAATCAATCAATAGATAAATAATTTGTTTATATTCACTTTAGGTGACTAAGGTCAGTTGGCTAGGTCTCAGAAAATGTTAGCTAGTGTGAGTATCCAAATTGGTTAAGTAACCCTATTAATTGCTTGCTGTCAAATTGTCCATCTGCAAAATGGGAACAATTACAATAGCTTTTCCTCAGAATGACATTGAAGCAGTCTTTCAGCATATGCAAGCCAGCTGCTGAGTAAGCACTGTCTCATGTCATTAAAAGGTACACTGGCTCTGCAGGCTGCTGTGGACTCTTTATTGTAATTCATTATGAATATATTAACAAAATTGATTCAAAAAGAAATTAAATCAAAACAGCCTTCAGCATGATTCGGTCCAAAGACAACTTGCATATTCTACTCTGCTATGAAGTTGACACTAGGTTCCCCTAATGAGAGATGTCCCATTTCTAATGGGTGTGAAATGGCTAGCACTGGGGAAGCTTTGAAGAGCCCGTGCGTGGTGCTGTTTTCAGCCCTTCAGGTCTATTTGACATCCTCAAAGAAAATGGTAAACCTGTCTGTCTATCTGGTCCATATGACTGACGCTCTGGCCCTCTTCAGAAGGAGAATCATTTGGTTCAACACTACTTTTCTTTGCAGGGCATGCCCTCTGTTCTCCCATTGCTCTGGGAAGATACATTGAAATACGCATGTAGTGCATGAAAATGGTACACAATACCCTCGTTTGATCACTGGTTGGGCTTGACTTTCACTTTGTTGAATGTGTGAGAAGAGCTTAGACAGATGTCTAAAGGCAGGGGGAAAATAACGAGTGTGTTGTGGTTATGGACTCAGTTATTCTGTACCTACTATGCGCCTAGCAGAATATTGGCTTATAAGAACCCTTTGGAGTAATCATCATCCTCTTGTAGAAGTGAAGAAATGGAGGCTTAGTGGGAGGAAACAAATGTCTCTGGATGTACAAAAGGGAGTCAGGATTCTAACCCGAGTTGTTTGGCTAGGAGCCCCCACTCCACCTACCGTATAGTTTTGCTTTGCTTGCATGGTTAAAGCATGCTTGTGGAGCTACTTTCTCATTTGATGCCACGGCCACCCTGCTAGGTAGAACAGCAGGTGCGTGCCTCGCTTGGATGGAGCCACCGGGCGCAGAAGCAGCTCACCCAAGGTCAAGCAGCAAATGTGGACATCTGAGGCTTGTGGATACACGTGGCCTGGTAGACGCTAAGACTGCCACGGCATCAAAACAGACGGAAATTACTGTGAAAGATGACACCTTCTGTCCACCCAGTGTGATCCCCAAGGCAGCAGACTCTTGTCTTGCCAGCACCCCTGAGCAATGCAGTCCCTGGCATTCTACGGATTCCAGTTCCTTCTTCCTCCTCACCAGTCCTCTGACAGATGTACCCTAGCAATTCACATCTTTGCTTAGGTCTGTGCTGTTTAATACAGGAGCCAGTAGGAGCATGTGGCAGCTTAAATTCAGGTCTTTTACAGACTGAAGAAACGGAGGCTCAGAGAGGCGAAGCAAAGGTCCCTGTTTGTACAAAAGGGAGTCAGGGTTCTAACCCGAGTTGTTTGGCTCAGAGCCCTTATTCTATCTACCGACCATATTATGTTGCTTTATTTGGACAGTTAAAAATGTGTCTTCCATCTGTGTCCTACTGGTTCAATGGAGTCGCAGGAGCTCTTGCACTGCTGTGTTCTGGAATGGCATGTTGTTTGACTTTCTGGAAAAATAGACGTGTTTAAATGCCAAAAAGCATCTGGGGGGATTCAGAGACCAGTGATTAAAAACACACGCCGAGGCCCCCGGCATGCCAGTTTTAGGAATTCTGGGATGCAAGATTAGTGTCAAAATTGAGGCTCAAGACTTGGTTGGCCCGCAGAGAGGAAGTTTTTTCTACCCAGCTGTGTAAACCACTGTATTGACGGTGTCAGAAAAATGAAGTTCTTTTTGGATGGGGGCTATGAAAAAGACAGGACTAAGAGCAAAACTAGAAATGCATTAGTTTTGTTGTGTGGGGTCTGTGATGGCATCAGTTTTGGGCACCAGAACAGACTCTTCTGTTCACAGGGGTAGACCACTTGACAGCTTTATGGAGCTCCCCCATAAAACGGTGATTGCCTCTTGATTCCTATCCTGTGCATCACACCGTTCATAAGTTGATTTGCACATCCCATAATATTGAACATCTATTCTGATCGGTCCTTCAGACTTCTTAACATTTATATGATTCCCTTTGACAGAGCTTGGGGGAAGCTTTCTCCTTGTGTCAGAGACTGGGAGGGTGATGGGGGCGTGGTGAATGACTCAGAGAAGTCTGTGGAGACTGGCTGACAGATTTGGTGACCACCAAGCAAAGCAAGTGGGTTATACCTGACAGACACGCTGTGATGACATGTAACCCTGTCACTGCTTTAGTCTTGACAGTTTTGGAGAGAGATATTGAATGCTATGCCAAGAATATTGCTGCAGCGATATTTGGATTGCAGGGCCTATGGACTGTGAACTTGCGCTCATCAAGGACGAGAATAAATTTTAAAAAGCTGTTAGCTGTGTCAACTGTCAGGTAACCCACTTGCAGTGTATTTCACATCATGGTGCATAAAATCATACAGAGCATATGCAGGAAGTCAGGCCAGTCCAAGCTCTCAGGGACATTTGATTTAGAGCCAAAGGTTTGGGACGCTGTTTCAGACTTAGGTTCTCTGTGCCATTTGTGTGTTACATCATTCAATCATTCATTCATTCATCTGTTCATATAAAAATTGCTGATAAATCTGTAATTAAAGGGAGCCTACCTTTATTAGTTTGTCACGGCAAATGGATGTCATTTGACAGGGATTCATCAATGTGCAATATTCTGTATCCTATCTGCTCAGAATAGCAGGAAATGTAGCCTTATCCTTTGAGGACACTCTTCTCATAATAGGTACAAGAACTCCAGGATGCTCACTGAATCCAGATGGCAAGTTCAGGTTCTGTCTTTTTGACCAAAAGCCTGTGCTCTACCGTGCATGCATCTGATGCCTAGAGCTCCTGAGAAGACTGAGTTCTGTGAGATCCAGCCCACATGCATGGAGGGGAGACTGACGTGTGATCTAGTGGGAAGGAGACAGAAGAAAGTCTCTTTTGAGTGATGCTTAGGTGCTCCATGCCAACGCTGACTTGGTAGAAGAACAGTTTCTCTGGCCAGATTGTGAAATTATGTTAGCACAATGCTTGAGATTGTAAATACATATGTTACTAGAAAACATGGTTTGGAGAGGGTTTGGGGTTAGCCATTTGGCAAATTTGGAAACAACGTCTACCATGCTCCCGATGGTCATTTTTATGTCAAGAAACATGTTAAATTTTTCCTGCCAGTTGGCCTTGATCAGAGACATCCTAGGTCTTCCCCCTCATGTTTTGATATTTCAGTGCCTTTTAACCTCAGGGAAAAGCCATCAAGTCCTTGATATTTTACCTTTCAGAAGACCTCTCTGCTTTTATGCATATTCCCAGTGCTTCTAGCAAACATCAAGCTGTATATTTCAGTTAGTACGGGGAAGGGATGAATGCTCTATCAATCAACAGAGCTAGATTGTACCTTCCCCTTCAAAATAAAGGTCAAAGAAGTCCTCTGCACTAGGCACTCACCTGCATCTACTGTGTGCTGCAAATTCTGTTAGTACCAGGAGTTGGCAAACTAGATAAAGTTGTGTTGGAACACAACCATGTCCGTTCCTTTACTACCGTATATGGCTGCTTTCACGCTACAGTGGCAGAGTTGGGTAGTTACTACAGAGCCCGTGAGACCCTCAAAGCCTAAAATGTTTGCTATCTGGCCCTTTTCAGAAAAAGTGTGTCCACCCCCATTAGGGTCAGAAGCAGAAGCACGCTGTTGCTGTCCTCAAGAGGGAGCCAAAGTCATAAGAGTATGACCGAGCTAAGTACCTTGAGTGCTGGGAGTGTAGAACCAGGAAGGGTGGTTGTGGTTCTGCCTCAAGGGCCCAGGAAAGGTTCCTGAGGAAGTCCCACCTAACCTGCGTCTTGAATTCAGACTCAGCTTTCCACACATGGGGAATGTGAAGGAGAGGGAGAGGGGCATTGAGGCAGCGGGGACAGCCTGTGCGAAGGCAGGAATGACTCCTGCATTCTGGGGAAGCTCGGGTGGCTGGACTGTGGGTGAGAAGCCCGAGGAAGCTAGAGGGAAGCTGCCGGCTGTCCGCACCAGCGGTCAGTGTTGGCAGAGAGCCCTGTGAGCTGCATGTGGGCGCTTGGTGGACCCTGGTGAGTGGAGGAGGAACTTCAGCCAAGAAGTGACTTTATGAGGGCCATTTTTTGGAAAGACTGCAGCCTCTGCTGGATTGGAGGGGAGACATCCAAAGGTCTACTTAAAGCTTGCACATCCTCTCGTGTCCAATGGCAGATCAGCTTCCTCCTTCACATGTGTCCTACACAGATGCCCTGTCCTGGTTGTAAATGCTTTCTTTCCTACCAGGTGTGATGGTTAATTTTATGTGGCAACCTAACTAGGCCATGGGGCGCTCAGTTAAACACTGTTACTGTGTGTGTGTTTGGGAGTGCTTCCGGGTGAGATTCGCATTTGGATCAGTGAACTATGCAAAGCAAAGGGCCCTCCCAGTGTGTGTGGGCATTGTCCAATCCACTGAGGGCCTGAGCAGTGCAAAACGCTGTGGGGTGGGGTGGAATTTACTCTCTCTGGCTGACTATGTGAACTGGAACAGTGGGTTTCTTCAGCTGGGACTTAAATCATCAACAAAGGGACCTTCTCCACAGTCCTGTCTCCCTCCTTACCGAGGCATGTTGCTTGCATTCCTGTTTTATGTTTGTTTTATTTTGCTCTGATTATGATCACTTATGCCTTTGCCTGCTGCAATACCAGCAGATGCAGGGTAGGCACTCATGTTTACATTTGATGGATGAAAGAATGGCCGTGTGCAGCTAAACCCTGTCTTCGTGGACTGGGAGAACTAGTAGGTAAGAGGACAGTTGAGAAACACTGGCAAATGTGCCCCAAGGGGTAGCTGCCCCCATTGGAGGCAGCTTAAGAGAAGTAAATGACAGGTTAAAAAATTCCAGTGGGGTCTCCAAAATGTTAGGTCAGACCTGATGGGGAGTGCCTGCGATCTGGTGTTGCATGAAAGACGCAAAGAATTGCAGAGAGGTTAGATTGGAAAATGTAGTTTATTTTGAAAGTAAACTAGACAGAGAGAGAGAGAGAGACAGAGAGGATTCACCTTCCCAAGGTAGGAGAGGGAGCCAAAGCTAGTAAACATGGCGGCCATAGCTCAAAGAGCCACCTGGACACACCAGAGTTTGACAAAGCAATGACACATGGCTGCTTCAGGTTGAATGCTTTTAAGTCTTCCCTTTGATGGGGGCAGATTGTTAAGGTGATCCAGTTGGTGGCCTTTTTCACGACATCGTGACGGGTACAGGTAAGCACAGGTACTAACATCAGGTGACGGATAGCAGGCAGATGGGTAGGTTAGGCATGTGATTGTTGCCAGGATTGTTGCTTCTGTGACAGGAAGGGCTGATTAGGTTAACTTGTTTACAAAACAAGCTGGGAAGGGGGTAGTAAGACAATTATCAATAGCTATCTCTGAGAAACCAGTTCTGTCCTTGGCTAGTGGTTAGAAGCTAAATTAAAGCGAACTGCTGGAAAAACATGACAGAACTAGGCAATGTTAAAATGGCTGCTTATTGTGTAGATTGACTCCATCTTACGTACTTTCCCTGTACGGAAATAATCTCATTCTTAGTTCTCTCCTGTAAGTCCCCTCTTCTCCTGCCCCCAACAAAAAAAGTGCTGAGGAAATCAAGCTTAACACCATGGGAATCATTAAAGTTCATTTTCAATATGATCGACAGATCACATTGGATTCCGTTTTTTTTCTCTCTTTAAAGATCTGAATTTGGTTTTTCAGACTACCACCAAACTTATTATCTTCATGTGCATGGACCTCTATCTGGAGGCAATTGCTTCTGAAGTTGTGTTTGGAAGAATTTTACTGGAAAGTTGTGTAGTTGGGGTATACGGATTTCCAGAAGCAGGCTCAGTTTTGGCTAGTACATACAGACTTCACCATATGGGAGACAGAATGTGACTGCTGCCTCTCTCAAGTGTTCCTGCCACCCAGATTTCCCTTTGCACTCCTTCCTTGGAGTTCCTGGATATTCCTGCACTCTGTCATTTATAGGGTGAATGCCTAGCAGGCTCATTCAAAGGACATTCCTGAACAAACCCTGCTCCAGAAATCTAGCTCATCGGTTGGTACTTGAGCTACTCTGCACACCCCAAAGTCCGGTCTCCAGGGCTGTATTAGTCAGAGTTCTCTAAAGAGATAGAGCCAATAGGATACATACAGTGAGCTGGCCCTTTATAAACATGAATTTCTTTTCTTTTTTTTTGAGTTAGAGTCTCACTCTGTCGCCCAGACTTGAGAGCAGTGGCTGCTCCCGGCCACCGTAGCCTCCATCTGCTGGGGCTCCGCGATCCTTCCGCCTCAGCCTTCCAAGTAGCTGGAACTACAGGCGCACGCTACCACGCCCGGCTAATTTTTGATTTATT
>CAUYQG010093819.1:0-14373 GCA_963574415.1 Tarsius wallacei
CCCTACTGGGAATATACCCTGAAGAACACAAATCACTCTATAAAAAAGATACCTGCACACGTATGTTTATCGCAGCATTGTTCACAATAGCAAGAACCTGGAAGCAACCATGCTGTCCATCAAAAGAGGACTGGATCAAAAAAATGTGGTACATATACACAATGGAATACTATGCAGCCATAAAAAAGAACGAAATCATGAATTTCGCAGCAACCTGGATGGAACTAGAGTCCATAATACTGAGTGACCTCCACAGAAACAAAAAACTAAGTATCACATGTTTTCACTCATATAGTAGACCTTGATCATCCAACGTATTACCACAAGAAGAAGACTGACAGTGGTGGGAAACTATGGGGGGGGGAGAGGGAGGGTGATGGATTAATGGTGGCAAATATCTGTCTTGGGATGGGGAGACACCTCTTATCATCAAGGGTGCCTGAACGAAACATTTTTGTGTGCCTAACCCCTAACTGTACCCCACAATACCATAATAAAAAAGAGAAAAAAAAAAAAAATGAAACGAAGTCTCACCCAGTTGCCCGGGCTGGTCTTGAACCTGTGACCTCAGGCAGTCCTCTCACCTCTGCCTGCCAAAGTGCTAGGATGACATGCGTGAGCCACCACGCCCTGCTAGGCATGAAAGTCTTTTGTATCCTTTGATGTCCTCACTGGAAATAGAACCTTCTCCCATGTCCTTTAAGGTGAAGTCCACACTCCTTTATCAAGGCTCACAAGGCTTCTCATGATCCTGGCACAAGCTGTTTTATCTTTCTAGCCTTATCTTTCTATGCCCTCATCTTAAAGAATTGTTGCTGAACCTGTGTGAGTTTCTCAGAAGCCCTGTCTTTTCTCTTTCCCCAAGATGTAACATTTGCTTGTCTCTGCCTAGCATTGTTTCCCCAGCCCAGCTTTCTGTCTGGCTAATTCTAATTCCCCCTTGTTCTTTGGACTCAGTAGAGCTGTCATTTATTTACTTTGAGAAACCTTTCGCCCAGTCAAGCCTTTCAAAGCTGGGCTTAATGTGCTTCGAATGTACTTTCACAGCATATTATGCAAGCCATTATCATTTAATTGCCTATTTACTTTTCTGTTTTCCACTCAAATTATACATCATTTGAAGGCAGCACCTGTGTTTCATTGCTCATTATTTCTTCACTTCCTAGCATAGGGATTCATTTTTTCAAGGTACAGCAAGTAAATGAATAAACAAATGCGTGAACACTAGGCATTGATCTTTACGTAACTAACATTGACCAGTGTGATGTTCTGCTTGTAACGGCACTTTGACAGAGATGCAGGAATTGCCTTTGTGAGATTGTATTTTACATCAACGTTTGATAAAAGCTGTAGACACATGATGTTGAATGGCTTCTCTAGTAACGCAGTAGACTTATGTTCTAGCTTGAGAACCAACATGCTTTTAAAACTGCAAGTCAGAATTAGGGGCTTGTAAAACCAATTGAGAGCCCATAACCGTCATTTTAAAATAATGAAATATTGAGTGGGATAGAATAAAATGGAAAGCAACAGAGTGCATTCGATGACTTAAGGATAAGGATTGTTTTGCGGAATATTGTTTCAGTTTTATGCATGCACGCGTACATTCACACAGAAGACCCAAAAGTGCTGCAGTGTGAGACATATTGTTTTCTGTCTGTGGGTCACCATCTAGTAAATCTTTAAAAACCATTGCCTTGAACCATCCTTCGTAGGCCCTGCCTATCAGAGCTAAGTCAGAGGTGTGGGCTTTAGTGATTTATTGATGTGTAGATATTCTGCGTTGCTTAGAAAGTGAGACTTTTGTCTCACTTTGGGTCTAACCGTCTGCTTTTCACTTTGTAGCTTGCTCCATGAAAGTTTGGCTGTTTGGAGAAAATTAGCTGAATGGCTGTTTCTTTTCTAAAATACTTATTCCGTATGTGAATTTGGGTAGGAAGATGTACTCAGGGCATCATCAGCCTTTTTTGGCAGGCTTGGGGGCAAATGACTGCACTAGAATCCGAGGGACGACAGTGTCCTTGGGAGAGGCCACAGGCAATGAATGTTACCCAGAGACAGCCTTGCCCTTTCCATCTGCTGAAGACCGAGGGGCGGGCGTGCTGCCCATGTGCATGACCTTGTGTACGTGTTCTTCATTTGCAGTACGTTTTTGGGCAAGTCCCATCCTCTCACCATTTCAGTTTTTCTTTTCCTTTTTTTTTTCTTAAGTAAATAATTTACCAAAGAGTGTTTAATACCAGAATTGAATCAGATCGGTATATTAAATAGAAGTACTCACATACAGTATACGTCCTATCAATGTTCTACCACCTATAATAAATGAATAATTTTTACATTGCATCCCATCCGTCAAAGCATCACAAATAAAAGATTTCCGTAAGCTGAGCCAAACCTAAACAATCATTATCAATACTCCTAATCTTAGAGTTAAGAAGCGTGATTAGGCAGAAGTGACCACATAATGCTTGAAAGAGCAAATTATGTAAGAGTATCATTTTTAAAGAAATATCAGTTTTTCTTAATTTAAACATTTGTATATTGTGTATTGAAGGCAATCAAATTGTTAATCAGCCTTTCAACATCTTTTTACTATTTAAGAGTTGGTAGACAGAACAGACACAAGTGCTCCTCTACCATGTCACGACTGACAGTTTTCTGGTTTTGGGAGCAACTTCATTTGGAAAGAAGCCATCACCCTTACTGTAAACAAGTGTTATTAAAGGGCCACGTGCACTTAGTGTGAATAATTAAGGTAAGACTGTTTTGTGTGGGCAAGCAAAAGTAGAAAATAATTACTAATTACGGTTCCTGTAAAGTTAGTTTTTCGGAGTGCAGATCAAAATAAAAGGCCTTCCTCTTCCTTTTTTACTCTACTAGTTGCTGGCAGGGGAAAATACTTGTTTTTACTTTGCACTGTTGACACATGTCCACTCACGTGGGCCCTTTTCCCGGGGTCAGCATGGCTGACTGGGTACAGAGTTCTACTCGGCCAAAAAGGTGTGTGGCTGGCAAGGTTTCACTGGTGGATAGTAAAAGGAAGTTGATGGTGGGTTTTCAGACTTCCACTTTTTCGCTTTGTGGAGTTGACAGGGATGTTTCTTCTTCTATTTGTACCATCCTGCTTTCTTGTATCATCTTAAGAGCTTCTTTTTACTCTCGTCTAATCAGGGCCAGAAGCAAGTCTGTGTCATGTTGCATCCTCATGGTTACTCACACTAGGTAAACAACACTGAACTGAGCACGGCAGTGGATGGACTCAGTGTTTTTGGATCAGGGATTGTGTTCAAGTTCTCTGTCCTTTTTTCCTTCCTGGTAGACTGATTCATAGACCACTTCCTCTCTTGGGAAAAAGATCTTTGCAAAGGCAGCTTCATTTGATGCATCGAACTTTTATTGAGTTCTTATTGTATGTAAGGCCCCGAGTTTGGCAATGGAAATGTAAGGATGAGTTAATTTTAAATAGTTTCGCCATAAAGAAAGTTTTTGATACTTGAGACTGAACTTGTGAACCATGTTAGCCTTGTTAGCCTCTTGATACCTGTGTCAGCTTTGGGGTTAGTTATGATAAGAAAGCTTCATTTGTGCCATACGACTAGAATAGAAATCAGAAAACAATATATGTATGTTTGTGTGTGTGTACATATATATATATAAAATTATATATATATATATATATATATATATATATATAATTTTTTTTAAAGCAGGATTTATTGAGAGGACAGAAAAGCTCCCACAGTGGGAAGGGACTCAAAGGGGGTTGCCACCAATCTATATTTTTTACAAAGGGGAATTTTTTTTTTTTTTAGTTGGAGTCTCACTCCATCACCCAGGCTGGAGTGCCATGGCACACTCATGGCCACCCCAGCATCGACCTGCTGGGCTCCAGTGATCCTTCTGCCTCAGCCTTCCAAGAGCTGGAACTATAGGCACGCACTACCATGCCTGGCTAATTTTTGATTTATTGTAGAGATGAGGTCTCGCCAAATTGTCCGGGCGGGTCTTGAACCCGCCGGCTCAGGCAGTCCACTCGCCTCGGCCTCCCAGAGTGCTGGGATGACAGGCTGAGCCACTGAGCCTGGCTAAAAAAGGAGAATTGGGAACTTGGTACCAAAGTGTTGTAAAGGGCCAGAAGACCAAGAGAGAACAGGTGTGGTTTTCCTTGGAGATCAGTGACTACAGAAAGCGACTACTGCCTCTGAGCTGGAGGAGTCAAAGAGCCATCTGCTGGAGCCCACCTGCTGCACGGCAGTGATCTCAGGATCTGCTCTGACAAACCCCTTTCTCTGTCTGCTCTGGCTCCCTCTAGAATGGTCTTCAGCAGAGAAGCCATCAGGAGACTCCTTGCCAGCAAGTGTCGATGCTACAGCAACGATGCTCCCGATGACATGGTCCTGGGAATGTGCTTTAGTGGGCTGGGAATCCCTGTGACTCACAGCCCTCTCTTCCATCAGGTGAGAACATGCATTTTTATTCTGCTTCATAGGGGGTGGGGATACGTTCTTCTCACTTAAGGATTCTACTTCTTCCTCTTCACATATTCCAGAAACAACCTTAAGAATTGTACCACAAGGCTGCAGGGAGCATCTTTAGCAGAACTTTTATCCTCTTTGATATACTTGATGCGCCCTGTACCTCATGAAGGGGAAGGCAAACGCATCTAGAAAACAAACTGGTGTTTGACCAGTATCCTTGATTGTAGGACCAGGGAAAAGCTCTTTTTTTTTCCGTTAAAAAAAAAAAATGATGGCATTTAAAAATTATTGGATGCTGTCTGACCTAATATTGTCCTACTGGCCACAGCGTGTGTATTTCTACACTGTCCCCTCAGTTTTTACACTGTCCATCTGCTTGTCTTTTTACCTGGCTTTCTCTCCTTTGGTTGCTGTTACACTGAGTGGCTAAAATCTGTTAGATTTCAATACTGTATCTTCAGTAAGTATATATTTGTGCTTATTAAAAAGAGATGAGATGGTTAATGCTTCTAGTCCCATTCTATTGCAATTTGGGAGTTGGAAAAGGAAACCCTTCAGCATTGTTTTAAAAGTCTTTTCAGAACCAGGTTAGTGAATTTTCTTCTATTCTAATAGCAGATATACATAAACTAAAAATAGGCCCACAGGCATCTAATATCCTCCTACAAGAAATTTAAAGATTCTGAAATTTACAATGTATAGATGCATGTATATTTTGTCCCCTCCCTTCATACTTTATTTAGTAACCAGTAGCAAACACTATCATAGCAATATAGAAAATTTAGCATGACAGAAACAATGCTATAGAAAACAACTTGAGCAAAGCTAAGAAAGTGTTTACATTGTCAAGAAAGGCAGAATCCATTTCTGGATCCTTGAGACAGTGAAGATAAAAATAGGCCCTTAGTACCAAAAAATGTATGAAAAACCTTCTCCCTGGTGCCAGTCAGAAGGCACTTGCCCGTCCTTGAAACCCTGAGAGAGAGTCTTACCCACTTTAAGCCTGTGTGTTATGTTAGAATGACTTAGAAAGTTAATCTCTGTCGGCTCCCTCTTGCTCCGTCTCATGGTGTTTCACTCATCAGAAAAGAAGGTAACTAAAACTGTTGCTGTAGAAAGGTAATAATTTTTCTAGGTCAGTGTGATAGGTCTTAGAGTTTTACACCAGCCCTTTTCACTGAGGGATGAATAAATCAGTAAGTAAAATGAGAAAAGAAGGAAAATAATCTAATCCTTAAGAAAAAAGTCCTTTGAAGATAATTCAAAAATAATTTTAAAAAATTTGTCTTCCATACTTTAAAACTCTTGATATCTCTAATTCACATTCATTTTAAACCTTTCCAAAATCATAAAATATGTTTAAAACCTATCCTCCCTAACTGATAGCACCATATCTTCTAATTCTTAAGCCTCTTTTAGAGAGTCTGATATGCTTTGGACAGTGCTTCCCATTTGTAATGTTTTAACTCTGATCCAAACTGCATATATGTTCATATTGACGAGGAAATATGAGGCAAAGAGATAACGTTTAAGACTCCTGATGAGTTAGAGTGGGCATTCATAAACAGTCTCAGATGCAGCGTTGCCTGGGCCGTGACCCTTCTGTCAGGGAAGGCTCTTGTGAATTCATAGATTTAGAAGTGGACTCCAGGAAATATCTAGTACTTCCCTTTGTTAAAAGTGTCTAGAGCAAGGATCTGAAGTAATGTTCCATCATGGATATGGCAGTGTGCAGAGGCAGCTGGTTGCCCAACTCTGGAAATTGACTCAAAAGCTTTGGACCACCATTACGGTGGGTGAACCGTATGGTGTGTCAGTCATTTCTCAATGTAGCCATAATAATATGTCTCATGACATAGTTTTACTCATCATTTGTAGCCCTGTTCCGTGTGCATTATCTAATCCTCATAGTTCCGAGGCTTTGATTTTGCTCACTGTGTGTCTTTCTAATGCAGTCTCGGCTGCCTCTCTCTTCCTGTCCTCAGCTGCCCGCCACACTCTGTGCCTGTTCCTTCTGTCCTTCCCCACCACTGACCCTGCCTGTTTGGGATTTCCTGTTGGCATTTGGGCCATAGAGATGTGATCGGCAGAGGCTACATAGACTTCCTGGTGTGACAGATACCCCTGAGTGCATTTCGCTTTTCTAGTTTTGTCTAATACTTTTCCATGACCTCATTTACCCCAAACGACCAGCACATTCTAATGCTTAATCAGCCAGCTCTTGACATGCGTGCTTGGCCTCCCTGAGATGCAGTTCATTGCTTCTGAAATCTGCAGTAAGAGAAGGAAAGATGTTGAAGTGCTATTTTTTTTCCTTACATGCATTTGCATCACCAGCAGTTTATTTAAATGTAAATAGCAGGCATGCATTTGTTTC
The DNA here is from genome assembly GCA_963574415.1 of Tarsius wallacei. Taxonomy (NCBI): domain Eukaryota; kingdom Metazoa; phylum Chordata; class Mammalia; order Primates; family Tarsiidae; genus Tarsius; species Tarsius wallacei. Next base: position 6,856 of record CAUYQG010093819.1, read on the forward strand.
TGTTGCTTTTCAGCTGCTCCCCACGGGGCACACATCCCAAGCTGCCCACGCTCCATGGATGCCCGAAACCTCAGATAGTACTGAACCCCTGCATCTGTTTTTTCTTATACGGCATAGTAAGAGGTTAACAAAAACTAGCAATAAAAAAGAGCAATTACAGCAACAATATGCCAGCATCACTACTTTTGTGCTTGGGGGTCATTCTTAAGTAAAATACAGGTTCCTTGAACACAAGCACTGTGATACCACAATAGTCAATCCAATAAGAAGACAGCTCCTAGGTGACTCATGGGCAGGGAGTGTAGGCAGCGTGGATACACTGGACAAAGGAAGGATTATGTCCCAGGCCGGAAGGAGCAGGACAGCATCAGATTTCATCTCAAAAATACTCGTTTAAAAGTACTAGTTCAGGCCGGGCTCGGTGGTGGCTCACCTGTAATCCCAGCACTTTGGGAGACTGAGGCTAGCAGATTGCCTGAGCCCGTGGGTTCAAGACCAGCCCCGGCATCTTGGCGATACCTTGTCTCTTCAATAAATAAAAAATTAGCCGGGTGTGGTGGCATGCGCCTGCAGTTCCGGCTACTTTGAAGACTGAGGCAGAAGGATCATCGGAGCCCAGCAGGTTGACGCAGGGGTGGCTGTGAGCACGCCACTGCATCACAGCCTGGGCGACAGTGAGACTCCAACTCAAAAAAACAAAAAGTACTAGTTCAAAAAATACTGGTTTCCCTTGGAAAGATGTCACTATTAAAGTTGTAACTTAAAACTTAGGAATTGTGTACTTCTGGAATTTTCCACTTAATATTTTCAGCCCCAAGTTGACTTGGAGGGCACTGAAGCTTCAGAAAGTGAAACAGAGGTTGAGGGGGAACTACTGTATTTTTTTCTGGGACCATCGTGGATTTATCTAAGCTGAATTGAGAGTTTATTTCTCCTTGGTTTTCATCCTTGCCATTAAACTCTCGGAGGGCCTTGCAGATAAACATCGTATAATACTTGGAGTCCCTCAACAAATATTTAGAATGTTCCCAATTCAATTAGACTCTATTCCTGTATGTATTTTCTGTCTATCTCTCCTTTTAGTTTTCCCTTAGATTTTTAACTCCGTGAGCACTTAGAATTTTTAAAAGACAATAAGATAGCAGTTGTGGAAGTTCTCTCCCTGCATTGTTGTGAACTTTTCCCAACAGATATTACTGTTTGAGCACTCATCTGAGTGGTGTATTTGTGCCAGTGAAGCTAGGGCAGTCCAGGTGCTGTGGAGTGTGTCCCACCGGTGATGCATGACTGATAGAATGCTGGCCCCTGGGGCTGGATACCTGTCATGTCTCCATTCCAATATGTACTAGTCATGCTGCTTCCGGGAGCTCTGGTTTCCTCATCTGTCAGTTGGGAATGAGCCATAATATTCTGTTCATTTTTCCACGTTGTTTCAAGGATTAAATGAGATCAATTTAAATTAAGGTGTTCTAAACCATCTAAGGGAGTTTATTTAAGTATTCATATCAAAGATTTAGGCAGACTGTAATAAAACAGCAGTCTAGAGAAGACTTGTTTTTAAATGTATCACATCTGGTTTTAATAGCCAAGGCAATTTTAGTATTGATGATGCAAAGAATTACTATATAAAACAGATGACCCATATAAATTTACAAACAAATTAAGGTGATCATTGAGAGAAGTTTAATATTTTGCTTAGAGCAAACAAAATAATATCTTGGTTTCAGTTTCCTTCTAACCCTGTAGGTTACTTCTCTAGTTCATCATTCTAGACTGTATCTAACTCAGCTTATGTTTCATTTTCTAAATTCTAAAGAGCTTTGAAATGTAGATAATACAGAAACTTTCTGGGTCCCCTTGAAAACGGTTTCGGGTTACTCACAATTCCCATTCAAACCTCTGGAACCAGAACTAGATATAGGTAGGAAGAAAGTATGCCTTATGTTACTCCTCAATGAATACCATGTTTTTTTTTTCCTTGAAAGGTGTTGCCTAATTTCACATTAGAGCAGGCTGGGTACCCCCCTCCCCATCTCCTTGCCCCAGCCCCCACCTCCACCAAAACCCATATGTGGCCAGAGTTTCTCTAGAAGTACCTGGGACATGACAATTTTTCTGCCTTTGTGCAGAAGTCATAATAGTAATTTAAATGACTCAGCAAGGAAAGCTCTTTGTATTTATTACCGCGGTTGTGAATTTCCCAGAGGCAAGACTTTGGAACAGAGAAGCAAAAAAAAGCCATGCATGAAGGTTATTAAGGTAATTTGAGACACAAAAGCAAAGAACTTGGAGTTAGAGGGAAGATTGTAGAAAAGATTTTCCTCTTGAGCCTTTAGAGTCCCATAACCAAAATAGAATAGTGAAGCAAAGCGATCACTTTATAAATTCAGATGGTATCCTGCAGCGAAATTCTTTTCAATCCACAGGAAAGCATAATTTTCTGTTCTTCTTCCTGCAGGCTCGGCCAGTGGATTACCCTAAGGAATACCTTTCTCATCAGGTACCCATATCATTCCACAAACACTGGAACATCGATCCCGTGAAGGTGTATTTCACTTGGTTGGCCCCCAGTGAGGAAGACAAAGCCAGGCAGGAGACACAAAAAGGTTCTAGAGAAGAGTTGTGAAGCATGGTAGCCTGTGAGGTTAGTCTGGGCAGGAAACAGAGCCGGAGACCATGGCCTCGTGTGGCCATGCTGTGCTCGTGTCTGCCACGTGGCTTGGGGCGCTTCTCGACTTGCGGTGGAAGTTAATTAAGCGTATGGTGTTTTTTGAGGGGGGAAGAATAGGAGTCAAGGGGAAACATTTTTTTTTCTGGGAAAAGTCACTTGCTTTTGACTTATGTAGTTGTGACACATAGTGATTACTGTGTATTTTTCAAGCTGGGATACAGCAGCTTTATTACTGTCACAGGAAAATAAATGGTACTAGAATTCCCTTTTCTGTTCTCTTTCTTCGTTATAATGGGTTTCAGTTTGGCATGAGCCTGGAGAGATGTGACTGTCCATATATATGTTTATATATATATCACGAAGAGTGAAAGTCTTTTGACGTGAATATTGTCAATGGTTGGAACTTTTAAACCACATTACCGAGGATGAGAAATTTTCCTGGGAGCTCAGTAGGAATAATACAGCATTAAGGATCATTCATAAAACATCATAAAAGTCTAGCTATGAAATCTCCTGTAGTCTTTAATCATGGTGGTTATATTTTATCTATTCTTTTGCTGTTTATGCCTCATAAAAGGAGAATAAGAGGTCTTCTGCGAGTGCTTTCTGTTTCTGTAGAAGTTCACCTGTGTTCTGTTTCTCCCTGAAGCCCTATCTTTATGTCCTACTTGTAACAGGAAAGTGTAGTGGATGTTGCCAGTATTTTAAAACAATGTTGACGTGTCTTATGATTCAAGTCAGCAAGCTCTTTTTGATTCTCAGGAAGTGAAATTTGAACCTGACATTTTCCTCTTGTCTGTCTTTGAATGTTACTTAATGACTCTCTCCTGACTCCAAATAGACCTCCATTCCCACCCCAGTGCACCATGAAACCCTCGCGGAAGGACAACATGGTGATTTGGTAATTTATTGCTGTTGTTCAAGAATGAAATTTGAACATAGTATTTTGAAACAGCTCTAATTGTCAAATTATATCTTTAATATATAGTAATTTAACACATTCGGTATCAATGTATAAAAATTACTCTGTATTTTTATGTTTTTGATTATATAATTCAGTTTTATAAAGGTATTTGCATAAAATTTGATTTTGCTATGTCTTAAACTAATTTGGGTATGGTACTTTCTTTGTTTTCTTTTGAATAAACCTGCTGTTCGTTAACTTTGCTCATACTGCTTTTTATAGCCAAGCACAGAAAGCCATACCACCAAAAGTACCTGTGTGTATGTTTTTTTAAACAGTGTATTTTTCTTGTAGCTTAGATTCGACTCCTTTCCAAAATGATGCAATAGCCTTTACTGTTTTTCCAAGCTAGCGGCTACAGGACAAGTGTGTTGCAGTGCCCCGGGAAGCACTGGGTTCAGTTTTGTGCAGGTGGGTTTTGTGGCCCATCCGAGGAATCGGAAACGATTGGCTCTGTGAGGGATACCAGGAGGGTTTCCACCGCGCTTCCGCAGGCGGCCTCAGCTTTGTCGTCGTCATAGCTGGAATTGTTGTCATTGCCACCATGGTAGTCACCTTCACGTCATCTATACCGATACTCCTGGTGGGCCTTGGCTGCCCACGCCAGTGGAAAAGTCTCCAGTTCTGCTGCTGCTGCCACTCTTTGTCACCATGCAAAGAACCACATATTCATTTGACGGGACTGAAGCCGGCATCAGCATATGAAGATCCATGTCAAGCTTTCTTCTGTGGTATGATCAGTGCCTTCTACTGATACCAGAGTACCTCCCTGGTACTTTTAGGTGTTCTGTTAATTATGTCTACTTCTTGGAACTATGTAAGCCTAACCGTGAATAAAAGATCTTTGCCTAAATTCCCGGTTTCTCAAATGTTGTATTCGATAGACTAGAGTGGGAGTGCAGAGGGGCTCAGGGAAAAGAAGTGAATGAAATCAGTGAGTTGGCAGCTCAGGAAATGCGGTTTTTGTTTTTGTTTTTTAAGTTGAATGGGGGTCTCACTGTCACCCAGGTTGGAGTGTAGGGGCACTGTCGCAGCTCACTGCATCATTGACTTCCTGGGCTCAGGCGATCCTCCCATCTCAGCCTCCTGAGTGACTGGGACCACAGGTACACACCACTATGCCTGGTTCATATTTTTGACTTTTTGTAGAGATGAGGTCTCCCTGTGTTGCCAGGCTGGTTTCGAACTCCTGGGCTCAAGCAGTCCTCCCACTTCAGCCTTTCAGGAGTGCTGAGAATACAGGCATGAGCCATCACACCTGGCCAGTTTTAAGAGAGAAAAATTAATTAAAAGTCACCTTTTTAAGGGGAAGCCATCAGAAGTTGAAAATATACAAAGTTTCTAAGTCCTTTATGTTTTATTATATAGCAAATCAGGGATGCTATTATAAAACCGATTCCCATACAATTCATATATAAAGAACTCAGTGTTGAGTCTGACATTTTCAGGACAGATATCATCCTATTCAGATTTCCTTTGCTTAATTTTAAGTAGGGATTTCCTTCCAAATGATTGCTTTTAGCCTCGGGATATTAACATCAAGGATTTATGTGTGGAATAATGGGAATGTCATTTTTGCTTTCAAGCCATTTCTGATGATAGAGCCAAAACAGATTGTCTCACTCTGTGGGATCCTCACATCTCGCAGCTCAGTGAGAAATCCGTGAACAGAAATAACCTTTGTAAGAACGCTGGGGAACATAAAACAATAGCATGCCAGGCTACAAGTAATGTTAGGCACCAGCACATAAATATCAGTGCTCTCTGCACTTCCTGATTTATTGAAAACCTTTGAGTGCTTCCTCATCTGTATCCATTATCACTGTTGATGTATATTTCCTCAAAAAGTAGCAGTACACATTTGTAAGAATGTTTCTATCATCTTCCATTCATAACCAGAGATGTAATTTCTGTGGAATGCATAAGAACTTTATTATGTAATTAAAAATTTTAAACTTTCCTGTGGGGGGAAAAAAAAAAACTCCAGGCCCAGATGGTTTCATCAGTGATTTTCCCCGGGCATTTGAAGATGAAATATTACAGAAGAGTTTATGTTGCATAAGCTCTTTGAGAGGATAGCGAAAAAGGTTTCCCAACTGGATTTATGAGACCAGAATTTTCAACACCAATATCTGATAAATGAAAAGCACAGACTAGCATCTCTTACGAACATAAAAGACAATGATAATAACCACTTGCACTCTGCACTCTTCTAGCCAGTGTGAGTTTCAGGCTGCAAGCCTAACAGCCATTTTCCTTTACACGTCCCAGCAGAGCCGTGAATTACATCAACTCAAAGTGCACTCATAAGCAATCACGGTCATCACGATTTGGCATGTCTTGCCAACGCACACTTTCAAATATAATGTCAAGACCGCATCTTACAGTCTCAAGAAAGGGCCTCTCTGTGGACCATCCTATCTCCAGGGATAGCCTGACAGTGTGGTTTTGTCCCTGAATGCCCTTGTGACCCCAAAAGGATCACAGAGGGCATGTTCTCCATTGCCACAGGAGGGCAGGCTCTGGGTATACCCTCATGTCCACACCTGGCCATGCCTCTCCAGAGGACCTCATGTCCACATCTGGCCATGCCTCTCCAGAACTGTGTGGGCAGACCCCTTCACCTTGCTAAGGTAGTATCTTCATCTGTAGAATGGACACAGTCATTTCACACAGGACTGTTGCATAGCACAAGTTAGTACAGGAACACTCCGCATTCAGTAGCTTTTTTTTTTTTTTGAGCAAGTCGGAGTTTATTAGAAGATAGGCAAGCTCTCTCCAGTGAGAGGGGACCCAGAATTGGGTTGCCCAATAGCTTTCATTCTTATGGTTACTGCCTAACGCCCTACAGTTACTAGGTGCAAGGAAGGGGCTTGTTCTTGTGCTATCTTTTTTTGTTTTTGTTTTTTGAGCTGGGGGTCTCACTCCATTGCCCAGGCTGGAGTGCAGTGGCATGCTCACGGCCACCCCAGCGTTGACCTGCTGGGCTCCGGCAATCCTTCCGCCTCAGCCTTCCAAGTGGCCGTGTACTACCATGCCCAGCTAATTTTTTGATATATTGTGGAGACGACGTCTCACCAAGCTGCCCAGGCTGGTCTCGAACCCTTGGGCTCAGGCAGTACACTCACCTCGGCCTCCCAAAGTGCTGGGATGACAGGCTTTTAAGGCACTGTGCCCGGCCTTTTTTAAAATTTGAACACTTTTGTATGTTGTAAAATGAAACAGCACACAGAAAAGTGCAAACATCCAAGTAGTGTATAACAGCTATGAAGCCAACACTTGTGTGACTTTTCAAGGACGGTACCTCAGTGGTATCTAAGGAGCTTCTCAAGATCCCACCCCTCCCTTCCTTTCCTGCCCACCCTGAGCCCGCCCTCATCTTCAGTTTCCCAACAGAGCAGGCATGGCTCTTTGGGAAGTGCCCTCCACTGGCAGTGGGCGGCCCTCCTGTGGCACTGAGGATGGCAGAGGTGCCATCAGGCCAACCTGCACACTCTCTTGTCCCCACTCCCCACACAGATGGCAGTGCGCGAGTCAACTCTGGAGCTAAGGACAGCTGAGAACAACGGAACACCTGGGGAGTCACAGCCCAATCGTGTTGCATTTCTGTATCTCCTGGCTATCTTTCCTAACCCATTCAGAGACCAAGATCCATCGATTCTCTTTCTCCCAGTGCCTCTGGGCTTTCTCTTGGCCCCGACACTGTCCTTACAGCGGGCACTAGTGACGTGTGTCTCAGGAGACGGCTTATGTTTTAGGTAGTATGTCCAGCAGAGGTTTTATTTTCTACCACGTCTTCATTTTTTTCAGAGTCAGGATCTGTTGGGGACCAACTGCAAAGATCTGCCTTCTGACATGGTCAAGGAGACTGATGACCCCAGAC
>CAUYQG010093825.1:0-16326 GCA_963574415.1 Tarsius wallacei
CCATGCCCGGCTAATTTTTTGATTTATTGTAGAGATGAGGTCTCGCTTGCCCAGGCGGGTCTCGAACCCGCGGGCTCAGGCAATCCACTCACCTCAGCCTCCCAAAGGCGCAGGATTACAGGCTGAGCCACCGAGCCCAGCATGGCTTTGACTTTATAAGTGGACTAGTCATAAGCTTGCAACCTTTTCTCCCAACTATAGAATTCAATTGCCCTAGAATATATACTCTAGATTTTTAGACAAGCAGAAAAATAAAAGTCTGCCTATCTTGGGACTTTTAGAAAATGGTACTTTTGTTGAGAGCTCCGAGCCAAATTGGGGTTCCAACTCCAGAGTAGCTGGCAACCCCACTCAACAGGAAAAGAAGGGAGACTGAGCCTGGGTGTTCAAAGTGCTCCTTTCATGAGATACCCCTTCTACCTGGAGAATGGCCTGATGTCTCGTGACTTGACCTGACACCACGATAAGAAACAAGTTCAAAGATGTTTGTTTACAAATCCTGGGCAAGGAGGGTGTAAGGAGCCAGGAGGGCAGTCCTCTGTCCCTAGGTCACACAAGGTCAGAATGAAGAGTTAGGCAGAGAGAGAGAGAGAGAGAGAGAGTCAACAAATAGTATATATAAGAGTTGTGAGTTGCTTGAAGTTCGGGGGTAAATGCCTGAATTGTTCCTTTAAAGGAAGCAGCAGAAAAGTGGGGTGTCCAGTGAACTAGGTGAAAGAGATATCTCTAAGTTCTTATCTCTGGCCACTGGTCTTAGCCATTTTGGGGTGGTATAGAACTGAAAACTGTTCAAGAGTGACAAAGTCCTTCTGGTATAAGAAAGTTAAACTTGTATTTAAAATGGATCTTGAGGGAACATAAAATTATAAGAATTTATTATAGGTACATATAGCAGATACATACTACTGCATTCCACCAACCCAGGTAACACTTCACTCTTCACAACATGTCTCTCTCTGGACTGTTGACTGTGAAGTTGTATTTAGTGAAAGAAACATTCTGCAGATAAAAGGCTATTATTTATATATTTATACGTGTGTATAACATTGCCCTCTCCACACGCCATACTGTTATTTTTTATTTTATTTTATAAGGTCTTAGCCCATTTTGAGATAGGACATTTCTTGACAAGCTCAGCCTCATGTACAACAATGACATCTACTTGTATTATTACTGGAGACCTATCATGTACCTCCTAGGTCTCCAGTAATAATACAAGTAGATGTCATTGTTGTTGTTGAAAGCTGATAGAGATTTCAATCTATAATTGTGAATGTAAAATTAACTCATCTTACCTTTTTACATTTCCTGGAACAGACTGGGTTGTGCTGGCTTCAGGTAGTCTTGCCACGGGCTCATTCTGTGATCAGAGGAACTTTTTAAACTTCTTTCCATCTCAGTTTCCTTAATTCAAAAATGGGGATAATCCATCCCCAATGGGTTTGTCTTTACGGCTGAATGAGGTAATATGTTTGGAAGTAAATTTAAGTTCTCAAGAGTCATCCAAATGTTATTAGTGACCCTAAGTGAGCTCCAGTAAAACAAGGAACAAAACAAATGTCATCTCTCTGAGACCAAAATACTTTCTCAGAGAATAACAAAAGGTTGTTTTCCTCTATATGACTTACATAATTCAGTACAGGAAGAAGGGTACAAGATGGCCCAGAAACACACAGTTCCTTAAATATCATTATTAATATTATGAAGAAAATAATTTTGATTTTTGTCTCTAAAATATATAAAAGAAAACATTTCTAGCATTTCTAACTGCAGCTTCGATCATGTATTACAAACACAGAAGAAATCCCCAAAGATGACCAAACACTAAATATTTTCTATGTTTTTGCAACAGAGAAGTGAACAGTCCTGTTCTGGTTGAAACTCAGTGGTTGTGGGTAGTCATTAGAGGTTGAACAGGAAAATAAAAAGGTATGGGAAGAAATTCTCAACAATACTCTAGAGTATTTTGGGGGAGGTCCAAGGTATCAGAGTTAAGTGTCCTAAAGTTTATAGTGAAAATCTTCTGCCGGGCTCGGTGGCTCAGCCTGTAATCCTGCGCCTTGGGAGGCTGAGGTGAGTGGATTGCCTGAGCCCGCGGGTTTGAGACCCGCCTCATCTCTAAAATAAATCAAAAATTAGCTGGGCATGGTAGCGCGCGCCTGTAGTTCCAGCTACTTGAAAGTCTGAGGCGGAAGGATCGCCGGAGCCCAGCAGTTTGAGGCTGTGGTGGCTGGGAACGGCCACTGCACTCCAGTCTAGGTGACAGAGTGAGACTCCAACTCAAAAAAAAAAAAAATCTTCATCTGAGTTTTTATTCTGCCTCGTCTAAAATTGATATGCTAATGTAGGGTTAGGAGAAACTCATGAAGCAAGAATCAGGACGATGGGGCCTTTCCAACTGCCCCTTCAAGCGAAAGGTTCTGATATTCTGATTTGTGTCTCCCACCAACTTGGTCACTGTGAAATTTTAAATACGTGCTTTTCAGCAATTGAAGCCTGAACTACAGGACAATAGCCATTAAAACCACCTTCCCTGCTTCTTTTCCACAGTGAGATGCCAAGGAGTAGCATCACAAGACTTTGTCACTGTCTCTCTCCAGTCCTGAGATTTTGCTTAAGCATCCCCAGCCACCCCAATGTGCACACAGATTAAGTAAAAACAATCTGCCCATGATGCAAGTGCTTTCCAGAAAAGCCCCATAAGGCTTTTGAAAAAGCAGGTAACTAATCCCAAATACTACCTAGCTGAAAATTCCAGCGCCCTCCCGGGATCTTTTACCTGGAGGTTGAAAATCATCCACAGGGATGTGCATTTCATGAGCTAGCATGAGTTTCTTTCACTGGATCATGCAAAATGCCGAAGTCAGGTGGGTTTCCCGGACCCATTTCCCTGGTGCATTGCCAGAGTGACATTATCTAACGAGCGTGCTGGACGGGGTGAGGTGAGCTGAGGTGTGCATCTGGTGCACTTGTCACAGATTCAGACCTCTGAAAGCCTGGCTTTCAAGTCTGGCTAGCAAATTGGATATGGCCGTCACTTTGGATTAGCCTCCAATTGAAGTTCAGCTGTTGTCATTTCCGTCTTAGCATCATAGGCATGCATACTGACGGAAGGCCCTGAATAAAACCTCAGTCCAGAAAATTCTCTCTAGCATAATGCCAGAAAACAACTTCGGTGGAGTAAAATGAGTTACAAAATGCCTTAGCCAAAGAACTTTCTTCTTTTTTCCCCCCAAATTGATTTATTTCTACCTTTCAGCAGTCTAGACTGCTAATAAGAAAATGGAATGTGAACTCAGAGGATAATAATAGTGATCCTAATAATTGTAAAAGATGCCAGTACTCATGTGTTTTCTTATTCAGTCCTCATGGCCACACCCAGAGGCAATATTATTTCAAGTTTATCATTGAGGAAATTATATCTTGTAGGATTCGACTAACTCAGCCAGCAGTTCAGGGCTAGCAAGGCTGTGAGGGCGAGGAGTCAAACCTATATCTCTCTAACTCCAAAGCCCACATCCCTGTATTTCCTACATGGCAGATATATATGGAATGCAACAATTGAAATGACTCTAATTTATTCAACACTTATGCTAAAAGAAGGGCTGTGTTGGTGAACAAGGGAAATGCAACTTCCTTATAGTCTGAATGAAAAAAAAAGCAAAAGCAAAATAAGTGATTAAAATGAGATTTAAGGTTTGGAAGGGAAAAAATATAGGGTGCTTTGGCATCCTAGAGCTGAAGGATCTTTATATATCATGGGAAGGAATATATGAGGAGGGACACCCCCAAAACCCTAGAACTTATTTATTAAAACTTGTGTAATTTTTCTACACTTTTAAACTTCAGTCACCTTCAAAGTACTCTCTGAGCCTATCAAGATGCTATTCCCATTGTTCAAAAGTTTTTGGACTCATCAGTTTTGATGACTTTTAGGGCTTCTGCCGTTTTTTGTTTCACCTCTTCCATGTTGGTAAAATGTTTCCCTTTGAGGACATTTTTTTTCATCTGGGGAAACAATATCAACACATCGCCTTTCAGGAAATGGCGGTCATGCCATTTTTGGTCCAAAATTGCCAAACACTCAGCACAGTGTGGGGAGATGCATTGTCATGGTGGAAGAACCATCCACTGTTCAATATAACTTGAGACATGTCTGCCACCAAGTGTGAAACCACCTTCTCAAAACTTCCAGATAAAAACCTTGGTTGACCATTTGATCCAGAGAAACAAATTCCAAGTATGCTACTAGGGCTCCCCAAAATAATTCCTTTTGGGGGGCTCCCCTTGCATCCAGTCAAGACAGAAAGTTGATTAGTAGAATTTGACCAAGTGAAGATAGAGGGAGGGGACATGAGGGAAGACAGAAAGGGACAAAAGAAACAAAAGGAATAGAAAAGAATCAGAGTTGAGAAAACACGTTACCAAAGAAAATGAAAGATGGTCTGTGAGGCTACAGGACAGAGGTCGAGAAAGATGTACATGGTTATCAAGTTTGAGAGAGAAGCAGGTGTTTGTAGAGTTTCTTAGAAGGTTATCATTGTGGCTAAGGGCTGTGCAGAAAATGATAATAGTCATTATTCTGAACCTTAAAATAGCCCTACAAGACAAATATCATCACATCATGTTATCAATAGAGACACGGAAGCTCATTGAACTCAGGCAAACCCCAACTGGCTTGACTCCAAAGCTCTTGGTCGTGACAGTCCCCACACCGCTGACACACTGCCGACACGCCTTTTCTCTTAGCTGTTCTGATTGAGAGGGAGAGTGCATCAGATTATCTTCCTGCTTGGTCTTTACCGAAAATGTTAACGATGACCACAGCCACATGTCTAGTCAATTCAGTTTGTGATGACAAGTGGGACCAGGCAGTCTTAATTACAGCATAATTGAAAATGTGCGTGATTTTTGTGAGATTTTGCAACCAAGGACTTTATTAACATTTAATGCTTTGCCCACATTTATCCAACTTTGTAGATTTGACATTTTATATTCTGCTGACCTTTTTGGGTTGGATTGTTTGAAGATAACATCTTTTCTGTATTCCTCTTCCTTTGTTAGAAGAAAAGAAAGTCAACTGTATTAGTATTTATAGGAAAAAAATGGGGGGGGATATATAAAGACTGCATTTTTCTTTTTCTTTTTTTTTTGAGAGTAGAATTATCCTGGGCTTTCAACCAGAGATGCTAGGATGCTCTGTTATTGATCTGTCTGTTCTATATAAAGATCAGACCATATGTGTCTGTCTAAATTGGAAAAAATTCATTTATAGTCTTTGCCATTCATACTTTAATTTGTTGCTTACTGCTACAGCCTCACATAGATAATTTAACAAAATAAAATATGCACATTTCAGCCAATAAATACAAAGCTATATATTATTTCACATTCATATTTAACATAATGTAACTATTTAACCGTCTCTATATAGCTTTCACTTTTCTGGAAAAATGGTTATGTTCCTCATTATGTATTTTAAATTAACTCTACAAATCATACTCTTAATTTTCCTTTCTACTATATAATTAATATTTTATTTGAACTTTGTATTTTGGATAGGAAAAAATATTTATTTTCACCCAAAGCTGACTTTTTGTCTTTCTGGTATCCTGTAAGTTTTTTTTTTTTTTTTTTGTATTAGAACCAAGGTGTGTGCTTTCCTCAGAGGAAACTCACCTGTTGGGATTTTAGGAATGGCTTTTTGTTACTTATTATTATTTTTCTTTCAAATTTATTTATGTTTTATATTGAGAGGTAAAATTGTATGTATTTATCACATAAGATATGCTGTTTTGAAGTATATATGAGGGGGCCAAAAAAAAAAAAAAACCACCAGAATTTATTTATAAAAAATTGTATATTTATTCTTACATATTTAAACTTCAGTCACCTTCAAAGTACTCTCTGTTTGATACAATATAACTATTGAGATGCTTTTCCCAGAGCAAGTTCAAACAGTTTTTGAACTTGTCAATTTTGATATCTTTTAGTGCTTTTGCCATTTTTCTGTTTCACCTCTTCTGTATTGGGAAAATGTTTCCCTTCGAAGACTTTTTTCATCCAGGAAAACAAGAGAAGTTGCTCGGGCCGAGATCCAGTGAATAGGAAGGATGAGGCATGAGGGGTTGTACCGTTCTTGGACAAAAAATGTTGGACACTCAGCATGGTTTGGTCAGGTGAGCTCATAAATCACCCAATATGAAATGGGCAAATGCATTGAAAGAATCTCCAAAAAAAAAAATCACTGAAGCTGAACACAGCCTCTCACAACACTAGCTTGTACACTGATGTCAGCGGGTTCCTGGAAAATTCACCTATGGGGGAAGCCTGAACTACAAGGGGCCTGCTCTCCAAAAGATAATTGTGCATTTTGGGGGGTTTTCCACTTCATATATATATATAATGTGGAATGGTTAAATCTAAATAAATCACATGTGATCGTCTTTGTGAGGAGAACACTTAACACCCACTCTCTTAGCATTTTCAAGAACACAATATATTGTCATTAACCATAGTCACCATGTTGTACAAGAGATCTCCTGAAAGTATTCCTGTCCAACTGCAGTTTTGTATTCTTTCACGTCTCCTCAACCTCCTCCCTTCACCCACCTGCCCATAGCACCATCCTCTGGTAACCATTATTCTATTTATTTCTATAAGATCAACGTTTTTCAGGTTTCACATATGGGTGAGATCTTGCAGTACTTGTCTTTCTGTGCCTGGCTTATAATCTCTTGACATAATGTCTCCAGTTTCAGCCATGTTGTCACAAATTACAGGATTGCCTACTTGGTTAGGAAATCAGTATGTCGGAGAGATATCTGCACTCTTGTGTTTATTGCATTACGTTTATTGCAGTGCTATTTACAAGCCAAGATAAGAGAACAACCGAAGTTCCATCAAGACATGAATAAATAAAGACAATGTGGCTGCTTGATATTGTTTGATCCTTTTTTAAGGTAAAAATTACTTGAACCAGATACTGGTTTAAACAGCTCTATATCACCGGTCCTCATGTTTAACAAACACTGTATCATTTAATCTTTTATACATGGAAGGGCCCACATACTGAGTGTTGATAGCATTAAAATTTTGTTATAAAGCTAAGAACCTAGAAATATGAATCTATAAAATTCTTGAGCCCAGGGAGAATAATGATATGATATCTCATTTGCCAATGCCGATTAACAATTAGTGTCATGTGTTCCTGGAACACAAGGGCCCGGTAGTAGTCATGTCTGTGTCTGCTTTGAATGAGTGCTCTAACCTATTAGGTATGTCTGCCCATGGGCACAGAATAAGAACAGGTGAGCCACATGGTTTTTAATCTTGCCTTAGTTGTGTGAGCGTGGTCTGAATCAGGAGTTAGCACTATTTCTCTGTAAGACCGGATACTCATTATTTTAAATGCTGTGGTTCTTACAGTCTCTGTCACAACTACTCAGCTCTGTCACCGCAGTGCCAGAGTAGCCAAATGTAGTGCATGAGGGATCAGGCATTCTGGGTTTTAACAAAACTTTACTCTCAAAGTAGGCGGCAGGCTAGCTGCCGACCCCTTCTTTTATCCAGGGCTTCTTTAAAATAAAATGTGTATCATGATTTCTGAGTACATGAGACTATTCTTCTGGACAGACATTTGGCAAAAACATGTGTGTCTGAAGGGAGTTCATAAAAATTGTTACTATTTCCATGTGCATCTCCAGATAAGTAAACTGAGGCAAGCACTAATACCTATTATGGTATACATTGCTACCTGCTATATTCGTTGTTTTCTATCCTTTTATCATTGTTATAATTCTTTTGTCTTAAATTTAAAAAAACTGCGATTCTTGTGATCTAAGACTCGTATAATTTTACTCTTGTTGGGAGAAGAAGGACGTGATGGTAGCTGGAATGTGAGGCAATATTAGCAAACGATCTTTTGATTACAGGTGACATAAACACAACTCAAAAAAGTTAAGCAAATAGGAAAACAAATCACAATGATACCAAAATGTCTTTGTAAAAAATTAAAACAGCTATGGCTGGCCTTATGATCACATTTTAGCGATAATTTTAATGAATAGCAACAGGAAAGATTTCCATCTCTGCTTGTACCTGGGCATTTGCTTTATTCTTCTCTCATATGTGCCTGTTAATTTCCTTTTAATCACATTGCTAAAATATGACTCACAGCATTTCCTGAACTTACAGTTTCAGCCTCAGAGAAAGATTGAGTCTACTTCCTTAATTCCTGGGAAAAGGCTTTTGGGTCAAATGCCTATCTCTGGACAGATTAACAGAGAGAATTGGGTCTCATGAAAGGGATATAGTGGCCCCGTTAAGAGATGGCCCATGAGGCTGCGAGACACATTCCCAGGAAGAAGGAAGGTGAATGCTTGAGTAAGGAGCACATATCTGATCTTGACATTAAACTCCCTTTTGGTATAGTAATTAACTGTTCCATTTTCTTGGAAAATTTCATGACCGTTGGGCACTGCCAAGGCAGCCAGTTTCTGAGTGTATGGAAACATCATGTGACATTCTTGGTAAGCAGACCTTGAGTGGAAGTGAATTAGTCTGTGCTTTGTTGTTGGGCCAATGAGCCTTAGGCTAAAAGGTTACTCAGGTGAGGACAATAGAATTGAACTTGAAGCAACCGATTAGCTCTGTTTGCCTTTTAAGTGCTCTGTTTAAGCTACATAATAATCCCATCTTCCTCTATGCACTGTGATGATCACCCTCAGTTCTTGCATCTCGGAATCTATTGAAAGTAGCAAATGATGATCCAACATAATGTGTTACCTGTGGAGGACCCCAAAGCTCTACTATCCTTATCTCAGAAGAAATCATTTGTTCCACAGCCGAATTAAGATTTTGTGTGAAGCCGAATTGCTACTTAAAAAATGCCCCTCAGCAATATACAGCATTTTTGGGTGAGAACATTGGCTCAAAATGGAAGTGCTAGAGAGAATTGTGTGGCTTTCCTCCCAGGGCTGTTTCTGAAGCAGCACTTGACAGACGGGCGATTTGGAGCTGTGGGTCTAGGTGACAGAATCAGGACATCAACAGTCAAGTGCTTTATCCATCTTCCATGACGTCCTTGTATTCCCAACCAATTTTTGGTCTGGGGAGCTATCTCTCAGAAGAAAACACAGCTGAGAAATTACTTCCAGAGTGACACAGCTGGGGAGATGGGAGTTAGCTGATTCTGTGTTTCAGTCACCAAGAGTTTTAACACTCAGTTGTTTGGGGTTTTGATACCATGATACAGAGGTTAATCATTATGATAATAGGAGATTATTAAAGAAAAAAATAATTTAGAGTTGTTGTAAAATGTGTTAACTTAGTAAGCGTTTTCCATTTTTCTGAAAATATCCTGAACAAATGACCCTGTACCTCCTATAAATAGTGGGGTCACGTGAAATTCAGACCTCATGCATTTGTGAAATATGTGTAAAAAAAAAAAAAAACTTATGTAAGATCCCAAACCTTCATTAACGGCTTTGTTTTCCTTCCTAAAAAACAAAAACAGAAACAAACAATAACAATAACACTCCATAAACCTACCTTTTTTTTCTGATAGTAAGGCTAACTTAGTAATATAATATAGAATACTGTGAATACATACTTTTTAAACCATCTTTATTTGTTTTGGGCAACATTTCCATGTAACTCAGATGTGACCTAAAGTCACGTGCTTATGTAAATGAATGGCACTTTCTTTCCCCACTGGCTGGTGTCCTATCAGAGGCACTCAGCCCTCCCCAAGGAGACTGCAGTTTCTTTGGGCCATAGCTCCTCATGGTTCCCCTGGCTGTTTTTCCAAACTCACAATGATCCCACGACATCCCTCCTGATCTTCCTCCTCCGGGGCTTCTCGCATCTTCGTTATTAGTCCTATTCCCAGATTTGCCACAACCTCAGACATCATGCAGTTTCTCAGTCATGGAGTTTAACTGAACATCGATGTTTCATGTAATAAAGGGATGAATAATACATTTCACACATCACTGTTCTTAAAAGGACTGAACCCTTCTTATCAAGGGATTTCCTTCCAGGATGATGTTTCTCTTTCAGGTCACGATTCTTTCACCTTAGTGCTGACACCTGCGTGTTCAGGGCTCCCTCCACCGCTATTCCCTCTTCTGCATATAAAAGGGTCTCACAATTTCTTCTTTGAGATGAGCCAGCATTTCTTCTTTGAGATGAGCCAGGATTCCCTTCTATCGTTGCTCATTCCAGCTATACTATGAGGGTGTTCTTCAGGTAACTAAAATGATCAAGATAGCGTTACATAAAAAACTTACTTTCCCCAAGAGTTCTTCTACCATTGAAGAAACACTTTGTTTTCCTCTGACAGAAGTATGTTCTCATATAGCTACAATCATAAAATACAGTGCATTTTTTAATTGAGGGGACATTAACATAACATGAAATCCCTTTTTTCATCTGAATAATTCAGTGGCATTTAGTACATGTACAATGTTTTCAGGCCACAGCTGCTTCCTAGCACCAAAATACTTTCATCACACCAAAACCTTGTGTCCACTAAGAAGTTGCTCCTTGTTATGGGTTGAATTGTGTCTTCCTAAAAAGATATATTAAGATTTTAACTGCTGGTTAAACGTGGCCTTATTTGGAAATAGAGTTTTTGTAGATATGATGAGTTGGGATGAGGGAATGCCAGAGCAGAGTGGACTAGTGATCCAGTGTGACTGTTGTTTTTATAAGAACGTCTTGTGACTACAAAGACAGAGATTAGATTTGTGAAGATGTTAGCCAGGGGTCTCCCAGGATTGCTGACAAATTAGCAAAAGCTAGGACAGGCCAAGGAAGTATTCTGCTACAGGTTTCAAAGTGAACATGGACCCCACTGGAAGCTCGATTCAGACTTCTCACCTTCATTGTGAAACAAATTTTTGCTTGTGGTTCTTTATTATGGCAGTCCTAGGAGATGAATGCACTTGTAATCTCTCCTACCCACAGTCCTTGGCACCTCCAAATCTGCTTTCTGTTGCAATAGATATAATGCCTATTCTGGATATTTCATATAAATGGAATCACACAATGTGTGACGTCTTTGTGTTTTGCACCTAATTTTAATTTATTTAAATTTAAATCACAATATCAGCATCCAGCTAGTAGATAACACATTAAACAATGCAGCTTTAGATTTTCCCCATCCCAGATAAGACAAATTTCTTCTTATAAAGGCTGGTCCCACAACAGTTAACTAAGTGTGTTCTCAAAGTAAAGTTTACATTTTGAATTAATGGGTAATTGTCATCTTAGGTCATCTCTCCTTCAGTGTGGAAATCGAACTTGCATTCAGATAAAAATGTGTTACTCTAAATAAATTATACTACTGTAAAAATATTTTATTACATTAAAAGGCATTGTCTTTTAAGATTTGAACAAATAGGCCAGGCTCTGTGGCTCAATCTGTAATCTCAGCACTTTGGGAGGCCGAGGCGAGTGGATTGCCTGAGCCCACGGGTTCAAGACCAGCCCGGGCAATTTGGCGAGACCTAGTCTCTACAATAAATAAAAAATTAGCCAGGTGTGATAGCGTGTGCCTGTAGTTCCAGCTACTTGAAAGGCTGAGGTGGAAGGATTGCCGGAGCCCAGCAGGTCAATGCTGGTGTTGCTGTGAGTGTGCCACAGCACTCCAGCCAGGATGACAGAGTGAGACTCCAACTCAATAAATAAATAGATAGATAGATAGATAAATAGATAAATAAATAAATAAACAAAATTTGAACAAATAGAGAAATTTGGTGAATAGCTCTAATAATGGAAGACCTGAGTTTCAGCTCCAGTTTACTGGGAATCACTTTTCCAACTGATGTCTCCAGGCCTCATCTGTAAGATGAACAATTTGGTGTGAATGTTTAGTTAGACCTCTCCAATTTCGGCATTCTTTTTTCCTTTGCCTCTGCCACAGTTTTCATGTCATGTACACCTTCAATCTTCATTCTAGGAAGCTCTCATTCCCTAAATCTATGGTCTCTCTGGGAAGAAAAATGAATACTCGAGTATTTCTCTCTGCTTTAGTTAATGGAACAGCTGTTCTCTGTACTCAGATCCTGTGCTGAGTAAAGAGACAAGTTTGTCTTGATCACCAACTATCCTGGATATTGCAGGATGAAATAATTTCACTGGAAACATCTGAATCAATTAGGAAAGATTGTTTGTGTTTTATTTTGTTTACTACCACAAGCAAAAGCAAAAAATATGCAGCTTCTGAAATGTCAGTGCCAAGAATACTCCATCTTATGCATTTTAATTCTGTTAAGAGACACATGTTTAACCAAGACAGAAAGTGGAAATTCCTCCATAAAAAGAATCAAATATTAAAATGTATAAATGCATTAAGCAATCTATGCCAACTCCAGAAGCACAAGCTAAAATGCATTGACAAATGTTGTTTCCTCTGGACAAAGGAAATATGAGCACACTCTGTCTTGTTCGAGACTGCACAGTGCAACTCACCCATATACTTATGCAACATCTTATATTGTCGGCATAAAGCCACAGGTAAGGTCTTGAGATGGACTACCAATCTGTATCTACTAACAAAACAATGTCTACAGAAAACTTTCTTTTATGTAACTATGTATCCAAACCGTTTCAGCAACAGATTGATTTCTAGACTGTTTGCATTTTCACAGAATTTTAAGAATTCACACCCTAGAGACTTTACAGTGTTCCCTTTAAACCAAAGCTTTATTAACTGGAGTATTTGCCAAAGGAAGAAAAAGCAAAAAATTAAAGCTCAAACTTTCTTTGTTATCAGCATCCACCTAAAGAGAGAGAGAGAGAGAGAGAGAGAGAGAGAGAGAAATCATGAAAGCAGTAAATAAATAATAATATAAAATAAAAATAATATAAAATATGCTATAGAAATAATATCATGGAAGAGAATAATGAATAAGACTGTCCTGAACCTGAGTATTAGCATTTGTAAAGTGAGAGCCAGACTCAGAACTTCTATCATCAATTTACATTATAAGTTAAGTTTTTTAAACACAGATTCATTCTAAGAAGTTCCCCAGCCAAAGCCGGAAGTCGTATGCATGCTGGCCACTCCCAACTCACAGCCTCAGTCTCAAAATAGGTAGGCTACTGTAAAACGCCTTTTGAAAAACAGGTAGCCTGACACTGTTTTCTATGGTGACAGTCCGTGACAAAATATGCAAAAAATTAGAGTTGGGTTCATCAAAGCTTCACTTCTTTTTCATTGGTTAGTTTAATGCTGTGAAAGAATCCCCAAAACACACATTCCATACAGGCTCTGAACAAGACTATTCATGATAAGTATGCCACTCACCTGCAAGCCACTGCTTATGGATGGAGAGTTGATTAACGTGGTGTTATGATGCAAAACAAGGTGGAATCTTCTCTGTGCCCTTTCAAAGATAGGAAAGGCAGAATAGATAAATAATGGACCTAACAACAAAACAGTTAATTGGATTTTTTATTACAGCAAGAGCATCTCAGTGGAGATATCAAATGCTTTTGCTGAATTCTCCAGAATGGAGAAATGATTGTTGGAACATTTCAGGTACTTTATAATTCATGTTGCACTAATCTATTCTTTAAAATCCGAGTATAAGAAAGAAAAAAATACTTTCTTTTATAATACAGTTGGAGGACACTGAAAATAGTCTTTATTTCCAGATGTTTTGGATTATAACTTTCATCCTGGCAATCATGTTGAACAGAGAAATGTAAATATCAGTTATTAAAAAGAAATCAACATGTTTGTACTCATAAGTGGTCCTTGAACAAGTATCATAATACTATAAGAAAAGGATTGTCCGTAGTGGGAAATTGCCGGGGGTGCGGTAGGTAGGGGCAAGATTGGCAGGAGTGGGATTCTGCGGGGGAAGGGGGGGTGAGCACACTTTATCAAAAAGACTACCTGCATAATGAACATTTATTCTTAACCCTAAATTGTATCCCACATCCTTAAAATAAAAAAATTTAAAAAAAGAAATCAACTTCTAAATTGTAATTGTAATTTGCAATTACAGCAATTAGTGTAGAAACATGGAAAAATCTTTTTTTTTTTAAACTTTTCTTTAATTTTAAAATTGTGAGGTACAATTCAGGGTTAGGTATACAAATATTCATTGTGAAAGTACCCTTGATGAGGTGTGCCCCCCTTCTCCAGGCAGATTTCCACTATTCCACTACTGTGAATTCCACCTCTCGCCCCCCCCACCCCCACATTTTCCCACTATTATCAATCCTTTTCTTCTAGTATCACGAAAGTTGTTCAAGGTCCGCTTATGAGTGAGAAGAAAAATCTTTTTTCTAAATATGTGTCTGAGGGTGTATCTCTTTTATATTCAACCAATTCAGCTCTTGCCTTCAAGTGTGAAAGTGATCTGTAGTTGTTATTATCAGGACTAATAGTCATATGGGCTATATGTGGTCAACTGGAAAACACAGAAAATATGTAAATGACATCTCTAGTTAATCACTTTTTATTTACAAGATCTATGTTGGATCACAACTATTTGTGATAGATATAAAATGTATAAAGTTGGGCAGGTTTGCCAAGTGTAACCACAAAGCTACACTGGGGTGGGGGGCGGGGAGAAGCAACGTGTATGAAAAGAGAATTACTACTGGTTCTAGCTAAAAGACATAAGCCCGTAATTGACAGGACTAGATAAAGACTAGAAATTGTATTTTATACTTACACCATTCTCCATGATTATGAATAACACAGCTTAAAACTCACTGAAGACCCATATCAAACTCACTAATCCCAATGAACTTAGAATTGGGCAGAACAATAGTGGGTCTTCACTTAAGAAGGAGAGGCAACCCTGATCTGCATACCCGACCCTTCTCTTTTAAACCTGCATATTTGCCACCCAGGGGTTGGCTATGTTTAGCAAAGTGTTGTAAGAAGCTGGAATGATGAGAAAACGATTTCTGTTAGAATCTGTCCCAGAGCGTCTCCTTGTCAGGAAATGGAAGTTAAGCATTGGTGAAGTGATTTCAAAATGCAATTGCTTCTTGGACCCAGAAATAAGAAAAAAAGGTGTGACGGTTGTTCTTTAACCAAACATGGATGAAAGGACGGAAGCTGCCCTGCCTGGGACCTGACACATATTCTGTTTTCCTTGAAGCCTACTGGTTCCAAGAGGGTATATTTAGAGAAGAGAGTGGTTTCCTTTGAATTTTGATGTTATTGATCTTCTCTTTCTCGATTAACGTTAACTTGGTGATCCAGGCAAGCAGTGATCAACCTGCCTTGGGAAGAATAGTCAAACAAATGAGATGTGTCTTCCACAGGATTCCACCACTTGTCTTTATTCATCCAGCTATTCCCGATCTCACATCTCCTAAATCTGGTTAATGTGATGTTCTTTAATGTTGTATCATGGCAGCTGATTCAGTTCCGTGATCTAAAGTTACCTTTCCTTTCCTCTATGTCACAACTCACCCTACTCAGTCCTCCAAGGGGACAGCATCGATTTAACAAACTAGTCTATGTGAAGTTAGAATTATATCCACAGCCTCGTACCTGTTGATGTTTATAATGTAAAACGGGTCAGTAGACAATCCAAAGAATGCTTGCATTTGACTTACGTTTTTGACCTTTCTGAATACACCTGGATAACAGTAAATATTTAAGGAAAAACATTTTGATAAGCTAAGCATTTTTTTGTTTCTTATTTGTTTTTGCTTTTTGTTTTTTCTATAGTTAAAGTTGAAGAGTAGTCATTGCTCAATCTGTTGAAAGCAAAGATGGCAAAAACTTGACACGTATTCAGCTGTTATACCCTTATGTTCCCATGTCAGATAGTATTAATCCTTCTCAGCATTCATTTGCTCTGAATTCAGATATGCCTTTAAATTCTTGTTAACTCAGCCTTTCAGGCAACCACTAATGG
Organism: Tarsius wallacei; assembly: GCA_963574415.1. NCBI lineage: Eukaryota > Metazoa > Chordata > Mammalia > Primates > Tarsiidae > Tarsius > Tarsius wallacei. The sequence goes on from CAUYQG010093825.1 coordinate 15,900, forward strand.
ATCATCAAAATGTGCCAACACTGTTCATAGTACTGTGTGTGTGTTTGTGTGTATGTAGTTGAGTGGTTGAGGGAAAGTAGTGTACCCATATATGTCCTATCACAATTTTCTTTAACAAGGACTAAACACTAAACCATCATGGAGATGTTTTTAAGACTAAGCTAACTATACTACTGGAATTTGAATTTCAAGATACTATTTTTGGGGGGCAGGTAGGACAGAATAGATACTCATCTGTGACAACAACAAATTGAATAAATTGTTCACATCTCCATTTCTTGTGATGAACATAAGTGTGCATAGCGTATTGTTATACAGCCATGCATCACTCACCTAACGATGTACAGATGCTCTGAGAAATGAGTCCTCTGGCAATTTCATAATTGTGCGGCCTACTGCACACCTAGGCTGTGTGGTATATACTATT
>CAUYQG010093826.1:0-36161 GCA_963574415.1 Tarsius wallacei
AAGATGCTAAGCCTATAGAATTCTAAAGAAGAAAATATTTTCATTCTAAACATTAGATATACTTGCTCATTAGCAATCCTTGTACATTCTTCTGGGATTTTCCCAGTGTCATCATTCATTTCAAAGCTTTGTGTTGGACAAAGAAATGCAAACTCATTTCGAGCAAGAATACATTCTTACCAGAATATCTTATGTTTGTGAACACGTGAACAGCAGAAACATGTTCTAATCATCAGATGCCTGGCTTCATAGAGAGAGACCACTTTAGAATTTAAAAGGGGGGATTCCAGTCCCAGCTCGACCCTGAAGCACGTGTGCACCTGTGTGTATCTGTCTGTCTCAGCTGGGCTAAGATGGAGTCAGCGTCTGACTGCGTATGATGAGCTGGCCTGTGCCATGGGTTCCAGGTACCTATTTATGTGATTCAATATAAGTCTCAATGTAATATAATGTGGGCAGAAAAGCTTTGAGGATTAAATGATGTGTATAAGTGTCTGGGGCAGAGAGGTTTTTTCTAGTTCCACCTCGGGGGCTGTTCTGATATCTATGACAAGCAAAAAGGCAAAACAGGTAGAAGCTGAAAGGATCTTGACACTTGGGTTTTTGAGAGATACAGAAGCAAGCAATATGTTCACCTGCCAATCAGGAAACAGAGAGGGGCGGTGTAGGGTCTTGCAAAGGGCCTCCTTACCCATTAGACATGGTAGGCAATCAGCCTGTGGCCCCTTGTTCTTTTAGGGTCCCATGAAAATGTTTTAATTTCTTTTAAAATAGCAAGAAAAAGTATGAACTTTCTACTCCAAGAACATATTTTAATACATAATCATAGTATATTAATATTTATGCTAACACAGTTATACATTTTTTTTTTAAGGGAGGAAAGGGCTCATGAAGCTAAAGTGTCTAGGCCCACCAAAGTCACTGATGGGCCCTGGTCTTGCTGATCTGGAGCCCCTCTGTGGGAAGGCACCTGGGCAGGGCTGGTTCCCTTGGTGGCTGGGCAGCAGTGGCCTGGTGAGGTCTGTACTCTGGGGGCTATGCCAACTCCAGTCATCAATCCCCATTTTTTTTTTGAGCTGTGTGCCCTGAGTGGGCACCTACAAAAGGGCTATTCATGAATGCATGGCAGATGCCTCCCTTAAGACTCTCCAAAATAATGGAGGGAGACAGTGAAGGGTGCTGTGGTCTTGTGGTTTTTGTATTGGGGGCTGATGCTAATGAAACCTCCTTATTTGCATACACAGGCCCATGAAGCCTGGGAAATGCAGGTTATACTGTCTGTGTGACTTTGGGCAAATACTTAACCTGTTTGAGCCTCAGATGTAAAAATGGAGATAGCACCATCTAGCTCAAGAGGTTTTGAGAGGATTAAATGAGACAACACACGTGGGGTGTCCAACCAGTGTCTGGGTTCAGAGCTGTGGACCCCCCACTTGCCCTTCATGCCCACATGCTGGCTGGGGAGATGGGGGTGTGTATTACATCTTGGAGAAGGCCTGGTGGCTTAGCCGCCTCTTATTATGTACAGTGCTCTTGAACCACCTGTCCTTGCCTACTTGGTATTGTGGAGAATGCTTTTCACCATTACCAACAAAAATTCAACTTGTTGCTCTTTGTCTTGTTTTTTTTTTTTTTTTTTTTGAGTTGGAGTCTCGCTCTGTTGCCCAGGCTGGAGGTAGTGGCATGATCATGGCTCATTGCAGCCATGATCTCCAGGGCTCTGCCTCAGCCTCCTGGGTAGCTGGGACTAAAGGCATGAGCTATCACACCCAGCTATTTAAAAAAATTTTTTAAATTTTTTGCAGAGACGAGGTCTCACTATGTTGCCCAGGCTGGTCTTGAACTCCTGGCCTTGAGCAATCCTCTTGTCTCAGCCTCCCAAAGTACTAGGATTATGGGTGTGAGCCACTGTGCCCGGCTCACCAACTTGTTGCTCTTTGTTTCTCAGTTTATTTTCTTTTTCTTTTGCCAAATAAGAATATTTAAAAAGAAAAGAAAAAGCCACTATGATCTACTATTGCCTACCACCACCACTTTTCAAAAGAAAGGATAACAACACAAAAAAGAGAATATAAGAATACAAAACAAGGTGTGGTGGCTCATGCCTATAATCCTGGCACTTTGGGAGACTGAAGCAGGAGGAGCATCTGAGGTGGCCAAGAGTTTGAGACCAGCCTGGGCAACATAGCAAGACTTTGTCTCGACAAAAAAATAAATCAAAATATGGAATTGTCTGTCTTCAGGTATGACAGTAGCAACCTAACATGTTTACACACACACACACACACACACACACACACAGAAAGAGAGAGAGAGAGAGAGAGAGAGAGAGATTGAGGGCCCCTACCTACATTTCCCTTTCCCTGGGAGCAGATTAAATAAACACACTGATATGCAATGAAAACCAACCATGTCATTGCCTAGCTGGGACACTGGAGAAACCAGGCCCTCAAATGTCATCAACCATTTCCTCTCATCACCAATTCCAGCCTCAGGAAGCATCTACTCTATGCCAGGCACTGCCCCCGCCCTGTGGTGGATGCATAAGCGAATAAGCCATGGTCCCTCTCTTTGGAGAGCAGAGGTCAGGAGACTAACAGCAGGTAGCAGAAGACAAGTCCTGTCTCACACTGTGAACACCAGGCTGTGAACCTGCAGAGGAGACAACCAGGTCCTGCCAGCATGTTATATTGGGGTAAAGTCTGGACTCACAAGAAAGATGCTGAGTCAATAACACTGCAGCCCGGGGCAAGCTGTGGGAGACAAATGTGAAGAGGGAGGTAGCAACTGGGGCTTACGGTACCCTGAATGCCGGCCTCAAGAGTTTGGGTTTTTTACTGCTGGCAACAGTAGCCACGGCTAGTTCTTGCTCTGTTGTGGTCTATAACTGTCATTTACTGAGTGATCCCTGTGTGCCAGGCTCTTGGATACGCACTTCATTTGCCTTCCCTCACTTAACCCTCCTAACCACCCTGTGATACAGGTACTATGATCATTCCATGTGACAGGCGAGGAACCGAGGTTTAGGGAGGTGATGTGGTTTGCCCTGAAGAAGCTGGGATTTGCATCCAGGTCTGCCTGATTTCAAGGCCCAGGCTCTCAACACACCTGCACAAAAGACCTGTGCTTCAGAAAGGCAATTCTGACCGCCAGAGGAGGAACAGATATAGGGCTGGGGGAAATTGTAGGTGGAGAGAAAGAGTAGGAAACTGTAACTGCAGCTCAAATAAAAGGTCACAGATCCTGAGGCAAGGGCAGCTGTAGCAGGGATAAAAGCTTAAAGGCACAATCTTCTGGAAAGAAAACGGAGAGAATGCTGTTATACAGAGTAAAGAAGAAGGAGATGGCAAGAGCTGCTGTGCTTTCTGACTGGGGAAGCTGGAAGACACTGATACATTCAAGTTTCAAACGCCAGTAGGGAAGGAAGGGTTCATCAGGTTTTTGAAATAAGAAAAAATGTAACATTTCAGAGTTATTTTCATAAACCAAAAGATTTGCTAAATGCCAAGATGGAATAGCATCCAAGTCATTTGTTGTATTTTTAATTCATTATTTTTGATGTCAAGCTTCCTGGGGAGGAGTGACTGGATATAATCTACATAGTTGGCTACAGTAAAATGGAGAAATTGGTGAAAATGTGGGGACCTGCGGTCCTTCTTTCTCCCTGTGATGAATTAATCCTCCTTAGGGGTTCATAGGGGACAGTGGACAGCCCAAGCAACAGGGACCTTTAACAGGGTGGTCTAAAGACATGTTTGAGCATAGAAGGGAGAATGGAGGAATTGCAGGCAGAGTTGAAAAGCCTTTTAGCAGTCCAATTGCATAAAATAAATATGAGGTCACTCCTTCTTCCCTTGCTGAATGCTGTTCCCAAGAGACTCCCTCAAGGGAAGAGAACAAGGAAGGAAGGAAGCCAGCTCTAAGTTAATTTGAGTCTATCCTGTGCCAGGTATGACTCCAGGTTTCTCTTTATTTCATTGAACCCTTACAGCAACCTGACATGGTTGAGATTTTAACTTCATCTTTAGAGATGAAACTGTGAATTAGTGAAGAAGACACAGAGCTGGAATTTGATGCTGGGCACCAAGGACCATGCTCCTTTCCTCCTGTCACACCATCACCTCCTTCACCAGCGGTCCATAGAGAGTGATGGTGAAACAGAATCTGAGTGCACAGACCGGTGAACAATAGATCTGCAAGAGAAAGGTCTGATGACAGGGAGCCCTCAGGTCATTCTGCTGCCTCTGCCAACAGACACCAACCAGAATAAGCATGTTGATTTGGCAAGCCAAAGACCAAACCACACAACAGAGTTCAAGATGTGTCCAGTGACGTGCTCCTGCTCTGAGCCTTCCAGAGCCCACCTAAGATTGAGCTGCCACCAGCTATCAGAGTAAGAAAGAACGTTCTCTATAAGAAAATCTGTTCTAAGTGCAACCCATACTTCCAGTCCACTCGTCACTCTCCTGTCCCTTATTATAGAGGCTGCTTTGGCTTTATGAAATGCTTCTATCAAATTACTAGATCAAGAAGATTTGTCCAAATGCCTTGATTTCATGTATTTTTCTCCTTTTTCAAAAGTAAGAAAAGAAACTCCATATGTCCTCCTAAATAGCTGACAGAAATCTGCTAGAGAAATTTAATGCAAATATGTTTCAGTTCTCATGAAACATAAGGCACTCCAGCAATGCCGCTAAAACCCGTCAAAATACATTCTCCATGAACAGACTCATGTCCTTGAGGAGTGGCTGGATGAAAGAGAGTAGTACAGAACTGTAGAAAGAAATTGGAACATGAACTTAATACATTAGCATATGTAATAAGCCGAAACAATTACATATAGCAGAAATTGGAGGAGGACTGAACTCTAGGAAGATTTGGGTTCTTAAATCACCCAGTCTGGATGGCCATGACCATTTATGAAAGAAACTATATTTTCTTTTCTTAAATGGTGACTAAAAAAATAAAATGTTAAAAGTGTGTTATCTGTAGATCAGTTCCAACAGACTGTATGCTTCTCTGAGGACATTTTCTTGCCCTTCCATGGTGGTGTCCAGTATTGTTTGATGTAGGCCAGCCGGCTGAGGCCACATCAGGGCCTGGTGAGAGTGATAGAGGGGGAATCTTCTGGGGCCATCACCTTGGACCAAACCTGCCCTGGCAGGTATAGAGCAGGCAGGAGTTTCTTTCTTGGCCCAGGAGATAATGATGGCTATTGATCTTTTTTGCTTTTTAAAATCTGGTTATTCTTCAGAAAATAGTTCCTGATATGGATTGGAAATATTTCCCCACTGCTGGTGGCAACCAGAGCACTACCAGAGCATGTGCTTGGCTCCGAGACAGCCCAATAAGACGTGAGATCACCTTGGAAAGGAGGTGATCTATGGCAGCCTGGTGATCTTCATAATGGAAGATCCTCCCTGTCACTTGTCCACCTAAGCCTTTCCAGGTGCTTCCTACTTTGCCAGAATAAAAGCCAAAGTTTTCTGCGTGGCCCATCCAGCCTTGCCTGCTCTGTCTCCTGCCCTCACCTCTCCTACGACCCTCCCCTTGGTCATTTTGCTCCAGCCACCTGGTTCTTTTATATGTTCCTTGAGCTTGTCAAGGACATTTCCACCTTAGGGTATTGCATGTGTTCCTTTGTCAGGAAAGTCCTTCCTTTAGATCTTTGCTGGACTTTTTCCTGCTTGCCCTTTGGGTCTCAGTTCAAAAGACACCTGGTCAGGACACTCCACCCTCTGCCCTGCTTAATCTTAGTATTTATCACTATTGGACATGTTCCCCTTTGTGTGTTTACATATTTACCAGCTGTCTCCTCAAACAGGACATAAGTATCCTGAGCACAGGAAGCTTTCCTCTCTTGTCCACTGCATTGCAGCTCCTTGAACAGCTCAATAATTATTTCTTGAATAAATGGTGAATGAGTAGGGACTCAAACTCCAGCGCTTGTGCCATCACCTCTCACAAGAGGAGTTGAACATCTTTTTTTTTTTTTTTTAACTGTCTCTTATATCTATTGTTGGGCCTGAAAACCAGGGGATCCATTCATTCCTTCATTGCAGTGAAAATTAAGAACCTTTCTCTTCTCTCCACATTTCCTCTCCCTCTCCCAAAAGACCAAGTGAACAATTGTGCCAAGATCATTTATTAAAAAGCCATCTTTTTCTGACCAGTTGTGGGAAGTAGGTGAGAATCATGAGATAAGTTGCAAGTTGAGTTGAATATATTTTAGGCAGTTTTTCTGGACTATTTCATTACATCTTATAAGAGTATCTCACAAATTTAATGACTGCCTTTAAAACATGTAAGTAGTATCTTAATAGATGGATTTTCTTCACTCCTCTTTTATTTTTTCTCAACATCTCTAAACTATTTTTGACTGTTTATTCTATCAGATGATTTTGATTTTTAAACTATTTTGAAAAGTTAAAAAGTGTCTGGTTCAGATTTTGATTTGAATTACATTAAACTTCTAACCTAATTTTGGAAGAATTCATCTTTACACCATCTTTCCTTCCAGCAAACTGTGAGGTTTCTTGGAGATCTGCAGTTTTCTTGTTAAGTTTTAGCTTCACATTTTTTGCTCTTATTATGGATGGAATTAGTTTCCATTTTATTCCACATCCCCCAAGGGTTTGAGATTCATATGTAGATCTTAGCTCACAGAAAATTGATGGCTAAACTAGAAACCTCTGAAATGGAAAGTTCTACTGTAAATCCCAGAACCACTTGAGCCACACTGTGTAATCATGGCATTGATGTGCATTTATAAATAGACCTGCTAGGAATAGACATTTCCTTTGAATACAGTGGAATTTTAAAGTTTTGCAATTAATTGCATTTAAGGTTGCTGTATTCTTTTATAGGCTCTTTTTACTTCAGGTAAATGCTCATGATTTGACCTTATCTAGGCCTTCAGTGCTGCCTGGGACTTTTTATTTCTCCACATTATTTTCTTCACATTCTATACAAGACATTTTAGACCCTCTCCCCAACACTGAAACTCCAATTCCACTATCCCCTCACTTTCAGAAGATAAACTTGCCTGACCAGGGGCTGGTGGAGGGGGTTAGGGGAAGGAAAGGCGGGAAAGGGTGTTGGAGTGAGTGGTAGGTTTAAAAAAAAAGCATAAAACATAAAACAAAACATTCCCAACTTCCTGACATCAAATCTACCCACTTACTTGTATCTGGACCAATCTGTCTTTGTTATTCCAATGCCTATGCCCCATCTGTCATCTGACCCTCATCCCCCCATATTTCCAAGAAGTCCTTCTTGTTAGGTACTTAGGCAGTTTGCAGCATTTCCTACAATAAAAATGTAATGCTTGATGAACTGCATTGCAACATACCCTTCACTGCTTGTCCACTTTTTCCTTAGGATAAATGATTGAACATACAATTGGTGGATCAAAGGGTATGCCCACTTTGATTCCTTTGGGTTACCAAGTTCTGATATGTGCTCCTGCAATTTTATGGGTAGTAGACTGCCTGTTTTCTTGAACTCTTACCAACATTGATTATCATTCTTTTTAACCATTCAATTATGCAAAAGCGGCATCTCATTATTTTAATTTGCATCCTTATTGATTGTCTAAGCAAATGATAAACTTTGCCCTGATCATGGCCATTTTCTCAGTGCTTCAATAGTGTCAGGCAATAAACATTTGTCAAATGAAAATTTAAAAAAAACATGCCAACCATATGGCAGGTTTTGGCTAGATATATATTTTTAAAAATATAATACAATGGAAGTTGAATATTTTTGCATATGCATATTGGCCATTAACAGTCTCTCTCTTTTTTGGTTTGGTGACTTGCCTGTTTGTATGTGTTATCCTTGATCTACTGTTGTTATGAAGATATTAATTCTTCATCTATTATATACTTAGGAAATATGTCTTCATAATTATTGTTTTCCTTTTAATTTTACAGATTATTTTTGTTAACTTAAGTTTTATGCAATACTATATTTCAGTCTTGTAAGGTTTTTGGCTTTTCTTGTCCTAATGTTACAAAATATTTGTGTGTAATTTATTCTAATTACATAATTAGATAATTCTATAATATCTTATTATCTAATTATCTAATTACATAGCTTCTTTTACTTAACATTTTAAGCTCCTGCACATTGAGACTTTATTCTTATATGTGTTGTGATATAAGAATTTAATTTAGTTTTTCTTAAATGATTAACCAGTTTGTGCCACATAATTTTTTAAATAATCTAATATTTCTTAAATAACCTTTCCTCACTGATATTAAATGTATTGTTGTCATGTGATATTACATTTATGTCTGTTTCTGTATTTTCTATTGTGTTTCATCAATCTGTTTACTTATTCCCGTGTTAGCACCACTGCTATTATTATGGTTGAAATTTTCTTGGCTATTATTACTTTCTTGAGCTTTCTGGGATACATTTTTGTGCTCTTATTCTTCCAGGTGAACTTCAGAATAACTTCACCAAATTTTTAAAAACTCCAAGATGACTGAAATTCTGTTAAATGTGTGCATTAGTTTGGAGAAAACTGACTTCTATTAAAGTATATAGTTTTCCTATTCCCACACAGGATATGTTTCTATACTTAATTTTTCTTTATGTCTCTTAGCAAAGTTAGTTCATTTTATTTAGATGAGTCTTATACATTTCTAGTTAGGTTATTTAAGGCCACTATGTATCTGTATGTGAATGTGTAGTGTGTGTGTGTGTGTGTGTGTGTGTGTGTGTGTGTTTGTGTGTGTTACATACAGTAAAATTCAGTCTTTAAAGCATATAGTTCTATGAATTTCAACAAATGAATCCAGTTATGTGGCCACCACCAAATCAAGATATAGAATACCTCTGTCACACAAAAAATTCCCTTATGTCTCTCTCTCCCTCTTTTTTTTTTTTTTGAGTTGTGATCTCACTCTGTCAACCAGGCTGGAGTTCAGTAGCATGCTCAAGGATCACTGCAGCCTTGACTTCCTGGGCTCAGGCGATCCTTCTGCCTCAGCCTCCAGAGGAACTGGGTCTACAGGTGCATGCCAATATGCCTAGCATATTTTTTTATTTTTGTAGAGATGAGGTCTTGCTATGTTGCCGGGGCTGGTTTTAAACTCCTGGGTTCAAGCAATTCTCCCAAAGTAGTGGGATTACAGGCATGAGCCACTGAGCCTGACCATCCTTATGTCTCTATATCAACCCTTCCCTGACCCCATCCTCTTGCAACCACTAACATGTTTCTTGTCTCTACATTTTCACCTGTTCCAGAATGTCATATGAATGAACAGTGTAACCTTTTGAGTCTTTTTCTCTCTCAGAATAATGCTTTTAAGATTCATCAGTGTTGTTGCATCTATAAGTGATCATTTTTATTGTCAAGTAGTATTCTATTGTATGCATGTACCACAGTTTATCCACTCACCAGATGATGGACGTTAGGGTAGTTTCTAGTTTGGGGGAATTATGAACATAGCGATTATATCCGTTTTGTGTGTATGGACACAAGTCTTCATTTCTCGTCAGTAAATACTTACCAGGAGGGTTGTTGGGTAGTATACCAAGTGTACGTTCAGCACTGTGTATACTTTTTTGTTATTACAAATAGGATTTTTCATGTATATTTTCTGAGAGGTTACTATAGGAAATCTCTGCTCATGGATTGCTCTTTTGTGACAGGGCACTCTGCCAAACTCATTATTTCTAATAGTCTTTTTAATTAATTTTATTGTCTTAATTCAGAAATTTATCATAATTTAGTTTTCTGCAATCTAATATTGCTAACTGCTATTTTTGTCTTATTATATTGATGAGAATGACAGGCCAATGTTGGATAATCAAAGTAACAGAGGAATCTTTGTCTTCTTTCTGTCACAAATAACAGTTTTTAAATTTGGGATGAATGAATGGGCTTCACGTGATCTGTGACTGCCCAGTTTCATACAGATCATTTTCAATTTTTATACTTTATGGAGAGAGGACTCATAATGCTCAATAAATTCACAAAAAGTTTGAAACCCACAAAAGGCTGCCAGAAATCGTTGCTCGACTTTATCAGCTGTTATTTTGGAATTCATTCTTCATTCCGTATTTAAGAATATTGATGAATTTCCTATTCTATGTTAGAAATCAAGCTACAATTTTTTTTTTTTTTTTTTGAGTTGGTGTCTCACTTTGTCACCCAGACTGGAGTGTGGTGGCACACTCACGGCCACCCCAGCGTCGACCTGCTGGGCTCCGGAGATTCTTCCACCTCAGTCTTCCAAGTAGCCGGAAATACAGGTGTGCACTACCACGTCTGGCTAATTTTTGATTTATTGTAGAGACAAGGTCTCGCCAAGTTGCCCGGGCTGGTCTAGAACACGCAGCCCAGGCAATCCACTCGCCTTGGCCTCCCAAAGTGCTGGAATTACAGGCTGAGCCACCGAACCAGGCCTAAGCTAAAAATTTAATGACATAATCATGTTTCCACATTTTAACCTATAAATAACTCTTAATAGATGTCTTAAAATTGATACTATTACATTTCTAAAGCATACTTAGCCATTTTATTACTTAAATATGTAGTTAGAAACAATTTGTTAACATGCTGAGAATTTTTGAATGTTTATTCACCAGTAAGTTAATATGTAAATTTTTGGTGGCATGTGATTTTTCTGTCAGATTTAGACAAAGACTTTAATTAAATAAAAAGAACTGGGATGCTTTCCATTTTAAAAAAATGCCCAAGAACAATTTAGATAGTGTGGAAGTGATTAAAACTATGAATGTTTGGTAGATTTTATTGTCAAAGACACACGAGGCCAGTTTCTTTCCGGGGAGTAATTAATTATTTGACGACTTTGCCAATTTCTTCCTGGTCTGTTCAGGTTTTGTAATCCTTCTAGAGCCAGTTTTGCTCATTTACTTTTTTTTTGGAAACAACTAATATTTTAAAAATAAGTACAAGCTATTCCCCTATATTTTCAAACAAATCTTAAAGCCACACATATTTATTATTCTTTAAACATATGTTCATGCTATTTGATTAACACAGTATATAATTCTGTAAAAACACTTACAAATTCATCTTTTTGTCATGTATTCCTTTGACCTATTATAAACTATTATAATGTTCATGATGTTTTTAACATGCAAAATGAATTCTCATCCAGAAAAAAAAAATCTAGGGTTTCTGATGCTTTGACATAGATACTCTTTGTCATGCTACAGAATTATCTTTCTATTCCACTGAGATGCTTTTTTTTTCCCCCAAATAGAATATGTGTTGAATGTTTCCAAGGGCCATTTTGGCATTAGTCGAGATTATTATGCACTGTTAAAAAATAGTACTTATTAAATTATTTCTCATAACAGTGAGGCTTTCTGTTATTCACTTTATTTTATATTCTCAGAATAAAACTTATTAGTTGTGACATATCAATCTCTTAATATTGCAGAATTCAGTTTGCTAGTATTTTCTTTGGGATTTTGGTGTTTGTGTTTGTAGGAGAAACTGGTATACATCTGTTTCCTTCTTTCTTTATTTTTATATTTTCTACCCAGAGAGATTTTCCAAGAGCACAATCTTGCTTATTCAGCAGAGCTTCAGATGCACGGTATCTTTGCTCCCTCACCCCTCTCCCTCCTCATAATCCCACCTTCCTTTTGGGCTTCCATGGGGCAAGAGCTCTGAATCAGTGCCTTGTTTTCTAGACCTTTCTACTTACAACCCTTCTCTTGTCAAACCGTATCTGTCCAGTGTCTCATCACTGCTATGGCTGGCATGGGATTCTTTTCCTGGTGTTTCATGTAACACCTGCATCTTACGGCAGCTTAAAGAATGTCTTCATTGGAGCTCTGCTCTAGACCTCAGTCTATCTTTTGCCTAGAGTTGAAGATATTTTGCTGAAGCCCCAGTGATTCAGGAGAAAAATCTGAATTCTGCCTTCCAAGCCAGGCAAGCCTTTCCCCAGGACACAGTTGTGGAAATGAACGGTGCCAGTGACAGCATGAGTGAAATGAAACCTCCTCATCTGTTCAAGCACTGTGGATAAGAGCTGTAGCTCTAAATAAGCAGCTAAAGCTTCTCTTTTTTCCTAGGGCAGCAGTTAAATAGAAAGTTAAGAGGTGTTAATTCGTCAATAGGAATAGGAATAGGACCTATGGAAATTAGTGTAGCTTGAAAGTTACAAGTCAGTTTCTAATGCTATATCCATTCTAGCACCAAGTGGAGACAAAGATACTCTTCTGGAATAAAATGCTCCCTGGGATGAAAGGCACTGTACCCTCAAGTGAATGATGAGTTATTATATGAGGATGAGATACACGTGGACAGCACGTGGAGTCTAGTTGTCAAGAGGATTTTGGACTGGCCCCAAGCTTGTTCTTCAGCTAGTTAAAATTCAGATGGCAGTGACTGTCCTTAAATCATAATTGGGCCCCCGATGTCCAGCCAAAGGGAGACATTTAATCCAACTGTAGGGATACATTTGCTTACAGCAAAAGTCTGAATCTAATCAAGAGGAAGTAGGTTTCTAAAATGATTCTTTTACTGCTGGGCAGGATTCTTTTTTTTTTTTTTTTTTTTTGTCAGTGGCTTACTATGTCAACCAGGCTGGAGTGCAGTGGCATGCTCACAGCTATTGCAGCCTTGACTTGCTGGTTTCAGGTGACCCTTCTACCTCAGCCTCCTGAGTAGCTGGGACTACAGATGCACACCACGATGCCCGGCTAATTTTTTTGATTTATTGTAGAGACAAGGTCTTTCCAAGTTACCCAGGCTGGTCTTGAACCACTGGGCTCAGGCAATCCTCTCTCGCCTCTGCCTCTCAAAGTGCTGGGATTACAGGAGTGAGCCACCATACCTGGCTTATTGGACAGGATTCTCAAGCCCAAATTTCTAGATGGGATGTTATACTGAGGACACTGAACCACCACTGATGTTACTGTGTCTATGGGCATATGCACATTCCTCTGCTTTGACTTTCAGACAGCAGGAACAGTGGTAGAGACCTGGCTGAGCTCCTCTCTGTATGAGGCAAGGCTCCTCTTGGTGAGATAAGGCTAATTACCATCAATATGGCATTCAGATTTCCTCATTGCTTATTTACAATACTAACGTGAGTATTTGTGATTTGGGAACACTACATTTTCTCCTGTTAGGTTACTATATGTAAGTCTGGGTTCCCCCAGAAGCTGACCTTGAGACAAGGATTTGAGTACACATGGTTTATTTGGGAGATGATTCCAGGAAACCGTGGCAGAGGAGTGGGGAAGGGAGCCAATGAAATCTGCCTTATCAGGAAGTTTATCACGGTGGGTTCTCAGAGCTAAATCTGCTGGGGAACTTGGGGAATCCGTGCATGGCTCAGGCCTCAGAGTTGCCACTCCAACTAGCGCATAGGAGCTAGGATATTTACATCTTTCCCATCAGTCACTGGTCAGGATTTTCCCTGGGAGTGGTGTTTCTCAGGCTGTCCAGCCTGTCTTCTGTACGGGAAGAGGAGCTCCTGCTGCTCTGAGAAGGCCCTCAGGCAATTGGACTTGGGGCCAATGTGCATTACCATAGAAAGGAGACAGGGATGGGGTACTGGCAGCTTCTGGAATAGTCACTTTGGTTCGGATCTACTCCCCAGCCAGGGTGTGTGTGTGTGTGTGTGTGTGTGTGTGTGTGTGTGTGTGTGTGTGTGTGTGTTGTACAGACTAGTGGTGGTTGGACCATGGGGGAAGTCACTGTGACTCTAATTCTGAAGATGGAAGGCTGGGGGTCTGATACAGTGTTTTCCCCCACTTACATTCTGCATAGCATTAAGGAGCACCAAATGTGGTTACAGACCCACAGCTTGACACAGCAAGTGTTGATTGGGGATCGGCACTAAGCTGTTCCTTCAGTACCAGCAGATGGATGTTACTTCATGACAGTGAAGTTTATTTTCTTTGAGATTGTTAGAAGGGATACAACAATTAAGATTCGCTGGGCTCCTGCTATGGGCTAAACCCTACACTCCATAGTTCAATCTTGCAACTCTATAAGGAGGAATGACTATCCTCATTTTTCAAATGAGGCCAAGATGTGTTTATTCAATCAACAATGAAAACTTGCACTGTGTCCTAGGAATCAATTAAAACACAAAGCAGACATGGGCCTGTTGATATGCTGAGAGCAGGCACAGGAACTGCACTGTCTGCCGGGTGGGATGGAGAAAAAATTGGAGGGGCCAGGACAGACCTGGAAGGACAGAAGCCCAGTCAGTTCAGAGGCAGGATAGGGTAAGCAGGCAGGAAACGATATTAGCTTGTTCTAAGTAGTGACAGTGAGTTAGAAGATGTTAACCAAAGTCCACAGAATTTGCAAACTGCATGGTTGTGTTTTAAACTCAGTCTAATCCTAAAATCTATCTCTGTACTCTCCTGTTTTAACATAACTTTCAATATGTAAACCCATATTTCTGCTTTTCTTTAACCAGAGTAGGCCATGACTGATGTGGAAAATATATTATCTTTTTTGTTTGCTATATGGATTTTTACACACAAGGAATAATTTCTGGTTGAATATTTAATTCATTGATTCATGGTAGGCTGGCAGGGGAAAGGACTTGAACTTTGAGAAGCTGACATATTTGGGAATCTGAATAAAGTCAACTCTCTTAATTTCCTGCTCAATGAGGGCATGGGGCAGGATGGGAGGCTTGCCCAAGTCCTGAGAACTCTGCACCCCCACTTGTTCCTCCTTTCCCTCCTCATAATCTGCCCAGGACAGAATACTGTAGATTGGTGGCTAGGCCTCGGGAGGGTGCTGCCTGCAGGCTGATGAGTACATGACTCATCATAGTCTGGTCTGCCACTGGTACAGCGTGAATTTTTAGAGGTTTGGGACCACAGGGTGGCAAAGCTAGTAAGACACAGAGCCATTGTAAGAAATAATGTGATATTCCTCAGTTACCGTCTGGCTCTCAGCTCTAGCATACCAATGTGGTTATAATGCAACCTCAGTTCATAACAGAGATGATCAGAGCCCTTTACCACGAAGGAAGCAACAGGTTGGAGTCCAGATCCCAGTGAGCGGCTGCCTGTGAGACAAGCTCCACTCTGCAACTCACAGACAAGCCAGGGAAAAGTTTCATGGTTATGTAGGGTGGAATGGGAATAAGTGAAAGGCAGAGTCTGAGGTGTCGGTGGGTTCAGGGGCTCAGTCATGGGTGATGGTCCCTACCTCCCTCTGCCTGGTTCCTCCACGGTACCCCAGGTTGACTGCTGAGCAAATGAAGGGGGTTCCTTACCCGTACTGGCATGCCACCAGCAACGTGTTAACTTATATAGCATATACTCAGAACATGGGGAAAAAAATCTGGTTTTTCTCTACCAGAATCATCATTTCAATGCTAAAACAGAATTTAAGGGCCTGTGATTTGAGGCCAGGCAGGTTTGTGATGCAGCCTCAGTTCTGAAACTTACTAACTGCAGCCTTGGGTAAGTACCTTAATGATTCAGCCTCAGTTTCCTTATCTGCAAAAATAGGCTGTATCTGTTTCAAAGGGTTATTTAATGAGCTAATTGACATATGCAAAGCGCCAGGCACTGAGGAGACACTCAACAAATGTTTGTTTCTTCCCCTCCATTGGAGGCAGACAGGGATATCCTGACTTTAAAGTAGCAAGTCTAGCATAAACATGTTCTGAAAATCTGTAGAGGAAACCCAGGTACATGCAAGAGGACAGTGGGCAGAGCCCTCACTGGGGGCCAGGAGGGTGGGTTCTCTTTCTGCCAAGTGTGGGTCTATCTTCTGTGTTTTCAAATGTGTCCCTTGGCTGGTGGTAGGGGAAGGAGAGAAGTGTGGGACTTAAGATTAAGTGGTTGGGGCTTTGAGGACTCTAAGAGCAGCAATGCTTTTATGAACTTGAAACTCTGGATTACATATAAGGTTTGTCTGACAAAGAACTCTCAGGCTGAAACAAACACACAAACAAACACACAAACATACTGGAGTCTGAAAACTGCAGAATAAACAATATAGAAGGCCGCTTTAAACACAAAGATGCTATGCCATGGTTTAGAGTCGAAACTTCATCATTGATTAGAAGAGAGATCAGCTAGATGACCTCAATCCATGGGCAAAATTCCTCAGAGAGAGGGTAGGGCAGGAGAGAACACTTTTTACCAATGAGAGAGATCAGGGGCACTATATCCCAGACTCAAAGCCGAGGGGCTGACTTGATGAAGGATAGCAGGAGACAAGCAATCTTGGGAGACCGTATAGGACAGTGGTGCTGTTTTCCTGACTTTATTATCCAGCACTAATTAAGAAGGGTACTCTTGGGCTCCCCCAAGTGCACAGGGATGAGCATTTTAGAGAAAGCTCTTTGGGGACCCAGCACATTTCTGCACAAATATAGAACCTATCCCCAACACTCCAGCTGCAGAAGCTTGAGCTATCTGCAGGTGGTTCCACAGCCCTTACCTTCTTCAGCTCTTCCTGGACGCTCTGGCTGTTGTCTTCAGAGGATAGGCTTTCCTTCTGGTTCTCAGATTCTGTCTTGGGCTCAGACTCCTGATCCTCCCCCGAAGAAGTCTCCTTTTCACTCATTTTCATTGCTAATTCATACAATCTGTTTCTCAGTTTCTCCTCCGTGGTATCTGCGGGGGTCTGGGGGTGCTGAGTCTCATTGCTGATGTCTGTCTCTGATAAGTCTCCTGACACCTAAATGGAAGCCAGGATCAAAAGATGAGTACTCTTCTGCTATAGTCATATAGCTTCTTGTTACCAATTACCCCTGAGTAAAGGAAGAGAGAGTTTGGGAAAGCAATAGCTCTCTTACCTGGCCTGCTTTCTTCAAATGGACTTTTATTTTTACCTTTACTTTCTCAAATGCATGCATTTTAACACTTTGCTAAAGGGTCCAAGAAGGTGAGCATCTGTACTCAGAAAAGTATTTACATATATATATATATTTTTTCCCCCTCACAGAAGACTCACTGAGCTCCCGCCACGGGCAGCACTGGGCTAGCACTGCAGAGGCAGAGCAAACCTGGGTGATCCTTGGTGGAGGAGACACTCCAAAAGTTTACATACCTGTTTAAAAACATTGCTACATAATCATTGTACATATTTAAGGGAGTGTGATATTTGATACATGCATACAGTATGTTATGATCAAATCAGGATAATTCAGATATCCATCATCTCAAACATTTATCATTTTTTTGTGTGTGTTGAGAACACTCCAAATCTTCTCTTCTAGCTAATTGTATATTCCAAATATACAATAAATTATTGTTAACTACAGTCACTCTCCTGTGCTGGACAACACTAAAATAGTTTCTCTCTAACTATAATTTTGTAACTATTAACCCACAAGGCAGGAGGGCAAGAAGAAGTGAAGTTGGTTAGTGGGTGTGTACTAACTTTTCACAGTGGTGAAAGGTGCAGAGAAGAGGATGTGTGTGTGGTGGTGGTGGGGTGAAGGGGGAATGCTCTCACAGTCCAGAAACAAGCACTTGATGAGAAGGGTCAGGGATTAAGGGAGACTTCCTTGCAGAAGTGATGTTTAAGTTAAGTCATCCTGCTGAAAGGGAGAGAGGGAAGAACAGCATTCTGGGCAAAGGGCACAAAGATTTTGAGATGGTGCAAGGTTCTTGTGTATATGTAAGGAATATTCTGTGACATTCCCTTAAAAATTACAGTTCCAGTTTAATAATTATATCTCCTGCTCTTACTATCTATTTGGCGACTACCTCCTAAACTCCTTCTATGAATAAGGCCCTTACCAGACCTGGGGAACTCCAGGAAGACATGGAGAGTATGACAGTTACTCTATTCTTGGACTTCAGTTGGGTCCATATATAATCTGTCACACCATCAGGGTCCACTAGACCCAGTTTCAGTTTTTAAATTTCTTTTTGGAGTTATTCTATCTATTTGTAGGGCATGGTATTTCATAGCTTTTAATCTCTTAGGGGGCTTCCAAAGAACAAAGAGAAAATTTACTTACTTTTAAAAGAAAATGAACTCACTATATTTTGCACTTAACATAAGGGTCAACCGAACCTTTTATAAATCTAAGATACAAGATGGGATCTTCATGATCTTATTTTTCCTATCTTTTGAAGCAGTTTGCTATTTCATCATCCTGGGAATTCCTTTCATCATTACTCACCAATTATTCCTAGTTATGTTAAAAGAGACTAAAATCATAAATAGAGTAATAAAATTGTATAGAAGAATAATTCAATAGCGAATTATTTATTTCAATAGTGAAATAAATTATCACCATTTTGAATCTGCTTTTATTTTTCACTGCATACAATTGAGAATACCAAAAACTGACAGAGAACAACATTTCACAATTACTAGATAACTTGGAAGATGCATTCAAAGAGAACAGCAGCTCCCTAGATTTTAATAATAATGATGAAAATGATTATATTAGTAAAATCTTAGACTAAGAGTCTTCAGATGATAGTGTTCTAGGTGAGTTTTCTCAAGCTCAAGAATTGATGAATAAATGTTATCAACAATATTGATAAGGACAAAAAAGAAATATGGTATTTTTATCCTATTAGTCATTCAACAGGGAGGGCTTCACCATACAACATCTTGCAACAAGAATCTGGACTAGTTTTGCTAAAAGGATGTGTGAAAGATTCTTTTATCCTTTATGTCTGTGCATCAAATTTACTTATAGAGTTTATAGTTGGACAAATTCTAAAGGCAGATGTCTATCCAAAGGTGATTAGAAGGAAATAGATAACATATAAATGGAAACGATCTTTAAATTATTAAGAGAAAGAGGATCTACTGGAAATGACTATTTTTTCAGGTCCTCATGAATTGAGGGCCTGATGAGAGCCTGATGAGAAGTAGCCTGTGCGCCCAGTGTGCTTGAGAAGCAGAAATTCCTTTGCCCAGGATTTGAGAAAGGTCCATAGGAAGAATGGCCTCTACAGCAGGTTCTTGAAAGATGAGGATTTTCTATGTAGTCACGAGGCTGGGCATTCTTGATGAGACAGCAGCAGGACCAGTAAGTCCCAGGGTGCATAAAGCTGCTTGGCATAGTTCGACAAATAAGTTTCTGAAGTGGAGAGGGTGGGGAGCTTGGGGGTATGGAGAAGTCAGGCCTGGCTCAGACTGCAGAGGTTAAACATCTGTCTAAGAAAAACTTTGTCTATTACATAGTTTTTCTGTTACTGTTGTGGTCTTCACTAAATTAGACAGGAAGTCAGCAACTGGCTACAAACTCACACTTGGTAACCTTCCTTTAATATCTCTACTTGACAGACTTAACGCACTGAACTATCAATTCATCTTAACTCTAACTTGCTTTTCGTTAGCTTTGGTCTAATTATTCCTTGAATATATAGACTATGAAAGACTACTATAAGACTAAAATAGTTAATCCAAAAGATGAAGCCCATTTAACACAATCAGTCCATGTTTCATGTCTATTTATTACATGAGAAATTATGAAAAATTACTGTGATTTAGTTCACGTGCAGCAAACATGTGTTGAGCACCTACTATATGTGCCTAGCCCTGTGCTGGCTACTGGGGCACACAGATGAGAATGACACTGTTCCTGCCTTGGTGGAATTCACAGCACGATGGACAATGGAGCACCTAACCAGACATGTGTAACTCACTGAGGAACAACATATACACTTGTGAGGTGCGATGAAACTCAGAGGAGGGGCCCTCACCTGGTTGGTTGAGGTGGATACTGTCAAGAAGGGAAACTGGAATAGATAATACCTGAGCAAACTTAAAGAATGGAATTCTAAAGATTGTCAAGACATCACTCAAGTTTTATTTGAGCAGAAAGAATCAGGTTAATACTAAGTGATGGCTTTGTAGTTCACAGAAAGACTCTAATTATATGTACACAGCTATGACTCCCAGAAGATGTGATACTATGAACAGAATTGGAAGCATCATTACCGAAAGCCACCAGAACTTCAAAAATAACTTAGTATTATTTATCCATATAATACTCGTTAAGTAGATTCACAAATATTTACATCTCCAGAGAAAAATAATATGTATTTTCAGCATACAAAGAGTTAAGCAATCCCTGTCCTATGTTTACACATTTTTCCCCCATGAGCTGATTTTAATGTCGATCTCCATGACAGCTGAGACAGTAAATGCTAAATTGGGATCTTGGCTAACATGGAGTTTACAGATGAACCTCTGTAGACCACTGACACTGTTCACAAAGTTTGCATGCACACTTTTCTAGGGGGAGGCTTACTGGCTTTCATCAGATTCTCACAGGGGACCCACGCCCTCAGGAGGCTAGGAAACACTAGTGAGTGTAAATCTACTTCCTAGTAAGATAACAGTAGATAGGAACATGTTGCTTGAAAGGGAATGGGAAACTTCCAGTTGGATCCAGAGGAAAGGGGAGTAATATGGGTGGTTTTGAAAGCCTGTTGGGAATTCAGAATTTAGAGAATGCAGAATTTAGAGAAGATAGTTACTGAATCTCTAGCCCCCAAAATATGCTTTTCTACTTCAAAGGGACCTTGATCATCAAAACAACTTCACAGAAACACAGAATAGACCCACCGTGTTGGACAGTGACTCAAGCAGATCACCGAGAAGCTTATAAACTCAGTGGAGAATTTTGAGGAGCTTTTGTGGAAAAAAAATCAAATAATAAAATTCTTATGTGCAAACTGGATAACTATGAGCAATATGTGTATCTGGGCAAAAAACATCTGAAGTACTCTGTTGAACATCAGAATTGCTTGTCTACTGGTGTGGTGTCTCAAGTCTCCCACCTTGTAAATCGGTATTTATATGTGTAATGGGACATTCCTTTGAAAGTAAAAAAGCAATGTTTCTCATTTCCTACTAAAACTACATTATCTTGCATCTTTATTTTCTTAGGCTAAGCCACAAACATTTTGCCCCAGGGAAGGCGAATGTAGACCCAAACCCAAAAGATTATTGATCAGCTCCCTCTATGATCTCTTTAGGGTGACAGACTCTAAAGATTTTGTGGCAAGAGTGAGGGAATTTTTAGAAACTAATCTATCCAGAAGCTGAATTTGACTTGTTTCTCAATTGAAATTCAGAGAGAAATCTCACAGGGGCTTCTAAGGGAGGCCAAAAGGGGCTCCAGGGTCTCTACCACCAGATGCCTGAGTGGCACAAAGGGCATTCAAAGGGCCAAGGCCACACCACTGGTGAGTGGCTGAGCAGAGGACAGCCCAACCCTGAAGGCCAAGGTCTCCTTATTATACCAAGACAAAGCTGGATGCTCCAAATTAAACTGTGCTCATTCAAAGAAAAACAGCAGAACCCCAAAGAAGAAAGAGAACCTGAGAGGCAAAGGGTTTAAACTTTTGTTTCACCAAAGGGAATGCTTAAAGGAATGAGAAGATCATTTTTCTAGAGTTTTTTTCCTGGAGATTGATACTCTCAGGTTTCCTTAGAAGATTATCCTTACCTCAGTCACCCTAGTGATCTGTGCACCCTGAAATCCAGTCTGCTTTAATTTGAAACAACCTTTCTCCTATATGGCCTCATCATCTTCCTCATAAAAAGCAACTCCAGTCAGAGAAACACTTTTCCACAGAGCCTGTCTTTCATCTGCCAGGTCATTTCAGGAGGCAGCGGGAAGGTTCTGGGCTTTCTCCACTTTTTTCAAAAGAGCCTAGCTCAACGATTACTTTCAATGATTACGCATCAACCTTTGTTGAATATATCCTAGTGTCCTGGTTGCTATCCCCGTTCCTGCTGATGAAAGACATTGAACCTGACCCAAAAATCAAAGCTTCTGCAACTTGCTTTTAGATTTTATTTTAGTAGACTTCAGAGAAAAGTTCTGAATTACAGGTTAAATGACCCTAGGGCCCTCTATGTGGCAAATGTACATAGTTTTCCTTACCAGTCCTTTGGTACAGGTGTCCTGAGGCTGAGCCGGGGAGCTGGCTGGCCCAGCTGACTGTCTCTCCCTGAGGACTTGGAAAGTTTCTGTCTCTGGTGCTTAAAGTAGAGGTTTGTCCTCTCCCAATGTATTGCTATCAATCTAAAATGAGTTTAATTTACATGCTGTGCCCTGGTGAATAAGGCATTTATTTTCCTTATAACTGGTGTAGTAAGAATAGCCAGATATACACAGAAAAATAACACCAAACCCTTGGCCAGCTTTACACAGTGGAAATGGGAAGATACCATCTAGAACCTTACAGAAGTTGATATTATAATAGATTTCTTACTGCCTCAGGGAGAACCCTGTCATCTGGAAGGACCCGAGTCTGGTTGGTGGAACTGTACAGAAGGCAGATACGGGGACCAGCTACCTGGGGTGAATTTGGTAAAGAACGTTATGGCATCTTAGCACCAGGAAGGCTTACTTTTTTTTTTTGGCTTTTATTATTACAGATCAGTTGCCTTGGTATGCTGTTTTCAGAGGTCTTTGCATTATAAAATTAATTTTAAAAACAAGCAAACCAATTCTTAATTTAATCTGGAGCACATCTCCCACTCCTGGAACCAAAACCACCTGTAACTGTTGGTATCTGCCCCTTGTCTGTGTTTTTTTTTTTTTCTTTCTAGTCTTCTATCTGATGTACTTAGACTATGCTATTTGTTGAAATAGGACCACTTATTCCCCAGAATTATGGCAATCCCTTACAAAATATCTGGAAGATTGCCAGCCTGGGCTATGCAGGCCAATGTTTACAGGATAAATGGACAGATTTAAGACAAAATTATTTCCATACTGAGTAAAATGGGTTTGTTACTTTGTGGAAATAAAGTAGCACAAATAGTGGGTTTCATCTTTGACTCTAGACCGTGATAAGGTGTAGACTGGGCTACATGGATTTTGGTGGTAATTTAGAACCTGGGGTCTTAATGCCAGTGTGAGAGTAAGAATCAGCAGGGGGTGGGGAGTTTGCTGGTAGTCACATGATGACTCAGGACAGGGGTTGGGGTGGAGTGTGCTCCAGACCCCCTTCTTTTCATTGGCCTCCAATAACTTGCTATCCATTTTGAATGACTGGGTTTGGGTCCCTACCATACTAAATACAGAGCTCAACATTTTCTTTCACAGAGTTGACATGGTTTTATTATTACACGTAAGTAAAAGCTTTACTGATAGCTAGTCCTGTTATTTAATATCTGCCCAAAAGAAGACCCCAAATAATTTAACTATTGTAACACTAAAGTCATCATTTTCAGGACAATTCTTAACATCCAATAGACTCCTGTTTAAAAATCCAATACAGTGGCCAGGTACAGTGGCTTACACCTGTATCCCAGTACTTCAGGAGGCTGAGGTGAGAGGACTGTGAGAGGATTGCTTGCCTGAAAGCTCGAGACCAGCCTAGGCAATATAGCAAGACCTCATCGCTACAAAACAATCAAAGAATTAGTTGGGTATGGTGGTATGCAACTGTAGTCCCAACTACTCAGGAGACTGAGGTTGAAGGACAGCCTTAGCCTGGGAGGTTGAGGCTGCAGTGAGCCATAATCATGCCACTATACTCTAGCCTGGGTAACAGAGTGAGGCTGTGCCTAATATATATGTACGTGTGTGTGTGTGTGTGTGTGTGTGTGTGTGTGTGTGTGTGTATCTCCTATAGAGAGAGGTGACACTGGCTTCAGAAACCCCCTGACATTGAATATAAAACTTTGCTGTGTTTATACACACGTTTTCCTTCCTGGGAAGAAGACCTAGAATATTCATTAGGTTCTCAAAAGGACCTAGACACAAGAATATTTCAGAAGCACCGTTTTCCAGCAAATGCCTCGTTTTCTAGACATGTTCTTTGTAGCCAGTTGATCTTGGAAGGCACCCCAGCAATTCTCATGCTCAAGGGGAATCACTTGACAGACACTGGACTAAGACTTTCTTCTGTGTAGGGGTATGTGGTCACACCTGCTCTAAACTGCCTCTGGGTTACTTTTTGTGTTTGTTGAGGCGGCTGTGCAAGTGGGAGTAAGGGGCAAGGGGAGGGGGCAGCTTTGCCTCAGTTAGAGCAGTTCTGCTTTCGGCCATATGATCAGTAGTCTTCTCTCTTTTTAATTTTTTTGGAGGGGGTAGACACAGCCTTTGGTGCAAACAAACGTGCACTCCCTTGTCTTCTCTGTAGATTTCACTTAAGGAAAGGCTCCATGTGTAAAATGATTTGAAAATCAGTGGTGGAAAAGTGAGGGGTGCAAGGGAATGATCACCTTTTGGTCTGTGTACTGAAGAGAATACAATTTTGAGTCGTTTTTTTTTTTTAGTTGGAGTCTCACTTTGTCGCCCAGGCTGGAGTGCAGTGGCACGTTCCCGGCCACTGCAGCCTAGACTGCTGGGCTCTGGCGATCCTTCTGCCTCAGCCTTCCAAGTAGCTGGAACTACAGGCACAGACTACCATGCCCGGCTAATATTTACTGTAGAGACGAGGTCTCACCAAGTTGCTCAGGCTGGTCTCAAACCCCTGGGCTGAGGCAATCCTCCCACCTTGGCCACCCAAAGTGCTGGGACTACAGACTTGAGCTACCATGCCTGGCCGGTTTTGAGTAGATTTTAAGGCCTTCTCTGGGATACTCTCTTGGCACACTTCAGAGGCAGATGTACCTGCTGAGAGCCTTGATGTTCCCGGGTTGGGTGGCAGGGGTGCCACCACTACCCTTAACTCAACTTACTGCCAACATGCAAGGACTTGTGAGCACTTGTCAGATAGCATCCTCTCTAATGCAGGGCTCCACAACACTCATGAAACAGAGCTTGGGAAGGCAGTCAGCCACTCCTCTATCTATCCCCAAACTTAATCCTGGAACAGCCCTGACCAGCAGAGGTCAGTGTATTTTTTTGGCACCTCATAAGCCTGATGTGACTGAGCTATGGCTGTGAGATATGCTGGTCCACAATTAGTAACATTATGAGAAGCAGTCCCCAAAGCGTGTTTCCACTGGAAGCAGTTTATAGCAGAGGGTGGTGTATTCTGCGTTTTCTCCACAAGGATCCACAGGACACAATCACCTCCAAGGGAAGCATTTGTTTATTGTTCTATCAGAGATATTCATGACTCAGGAAATTGCTGATGTCACCCTCCTTCTATGGTTTTCTAGAAACTCAGAGACAAATTTTTATCCTACAATTCATTGCATCCATTTTGTGAACTAACATGACTCCTGGCTTCATCTTGTCTTTCTTACCCAGGTTTTCCCTTTGCCCTACTTTTCTCATCATTATATTATTTTATTTTATTTTCTCCTGCATATATTTATGTAGACCACTAGAAATTATTTCTGGAGCAAGGAATAAACATGTTAAATCAAGGAATAGTTACAGATTATTAGTTGTAAAGAGTTGGTGGTTTCTCAATATGGCAAGATTCTGAACACATTTTTAAGGAATAATTAGAACCTAGAATGCTAGACGGGAGCAAATTTACCCCAAGAAAACAAGTTTCACTAATGAGTAAAACCAAAAATGAAACATTGGAAGAAACTAAAATAGCAGCCTCCTGAAATCCTGAAGTCTCAATCAACAAAATTAATCAGCAGGTTTCCATTTTAAAATGGTATCTGGCAAACATCTCTCATACAAATTTTCCACCAAAATTGTGTGGGAAGATACAGAAAAAGATGAAAGCCCACAACACTAAAAAGCAATAAAAGTCTGCTTGTTGCCAGTAAATGAATGGGAAGACATTTTCATGAAATACAAGGCCCACGGAAATGAACTGAAAAATGTATTTGGAGACCTATCCACTCTCTCCCTCTTCTAAGTAGTCAGAATAATTGTTTACCCTCCCCCAGGATTCTTTCAACCTCAAATCTTGGTCCAAAAATATTAATATAAATGCTCATTATAAAATGAAATAAAACAAACACCAAACAACAAAAACACAACAGCTGAGTCTTCTAACATGGTGGTGGGACTTTTTTTTCTTTCTTTTTGAGTTGGAGTCTCACTCTGTCACCCAGGCTGGAGTGCAGTGGCACGCTCACGACCACTCCAGCATCGACCTGTTGGGCTCTGGCAATCCTTCTGCCTCAGCCTTCCAAGTAGCCAGAACTACAGGCGTGCGCTACTATGTCCGGTAGTGGAACTTTTCAAGCATCCAAGGATAGCCTCTACTCCCAACTTCTCTCAATGTCTCCTTGTTTTCTAGCTACTTAGTAGGTGAATCTAGCTCAAAACATTGAGGTGGGAAGGAGGAAGAACTAGCTATGGTACGATGTTGCATCCTAGGAGGTGTAATCATGAAGTGTAAGTGACTATAAAAAAGCATGCAAGTCATAAAATGGCATTTGTTGTTTTTTGTTCATTCATTCATTTATTATATGTATTAATATATTCAGTACTGTGTTGCTAGGTTCTTAGTCATCTGACCAAAGGCAATAAGATTAGAAAAAAATTCTTTTATCTTAAGCTAGCAGAGTGAGAATTATTTGAGTACGCTAGATATTAGCAATGAGGGTGGGAGTAGCATTATCCTAATTCAAGAACTAATAACAGGAAAATTAATATGAAACCCATGCAAAAATACTGCAGCACAAAGGAAACAAAAGTTAGCCTGAAGGCTTTGTATGAATTTTACTGACAACCAGGACACAATGTCTGATAGCAGTTTTGCATTCTCAATAGGGAGCAATAAGGCAGTTTCAACGAAGAGGTGTAAAACGTTATAAGGATTAAGCACTTAGACTAAAAGACTATAGGATAAGGCTGAGCACAATGGCTCATGCCTATAATTTCAGCACTTTGGAAAACCCAGGTAGAAGGACCGCTTGAGCCTAGGAGTGTAAGACCAGCCTGGGTAACATAGTGAGACCTTGCCTCTACAAAAAAAATCAAAAGATTAGCCAGGTGTGGTAGTGCATACCTATAGTCCCAGCTACTTGGGAGGCTGAGGCGGGAGACTCACTTGAGGCCAGGAGGTCAAGGCTGTGGTGAGCTGTGATCGTGCCTCTGCACTCCAGCCTGTGCAACAGACTTAGACTTTGACTCGAAACAAAACAAAACAACAACAACCACAACAAAACGATAGAATAAGATGAAATAGGGAGACTAAAAAGACAAAAGATTGCAGAAAAACAGAAAACACAACAGCAGGATTAGTCTTGCATTTGAAGGTAGTAACAGCAGAATTGATATTAGGGAATCCAGTAAGTGATGTAGAGTACAAACTTCAGAAGGCTTCCTAGAAGGTTGAGGAAAATATTAAAGTGGGGAAACAATAAGAGAAGATGACAGACATAGAAGATATAGGATAGAGATTCAGCGCATTAATAGAAGATGAGAGACATAGAAGATATAGGATAGAAATTCAGCGCATTAATTATGGATGGTCTGGAAGAATTAATAATTAAAATGACAGAAGAAAATGCTCCTGATTAGAAAAAAAATACCTGAGCATGCAAAAAAAGAGCCCATCATGTTATGTACAACAACACAAGATGAGTAAACTCCTATCATTCTGGCGAAATGTTTGCTTTTTAAAGACAGAACAAATCCAACAAACGTCTAGGAAGAGAGAAAAACATTAGAAACAAAGGAAAAATTAGGTTATCTTCAGGCTTCTCTTCAAAATTAAATGCCCAAAGGTAGAAGTATCACCTGCATAGTTTTGTAGCAAAAGAAATCCTAACTCATGGATTTTATCCCTTCTGTGGCCATCAGGGGGTTGGGTTTATGAAGACAGTAGAGTGTGTTCAGCAGTTTATCTTTACAGATTATACAGAGGCTTGGTGTGCAAGTGAGATCTGAGGCCAGGAATAAGTAGAGAATGTGGGAAAGGGATTTGCTCTCAGCTGGCTTCACCTGCTAGTCTTGACTAGTGAGGTGAAGAGTGCAGCAGGGAGTGAAACAGCAGAATAGTTTTGCACCTTGTAAAATGAGGTCCCCACCAGACTCTAAAAAGATAGAAATGAGGAAAACTACAGAACAACGAAAACAACAGTAAATAAGGGCAGGAAATTAGAGAAACGAAAGGTAGCAGACATAAAAGGAAATGAACATGAGCTTTATGAGGCAGGGTCTTGTCTGTCTTGTCACATAGAGGTTCAGTTTGTCTCCAATAAACAGAAAATGTGTTGTATTCAAACACACATAAAACATTCACAAAAACGGACCATTTATTGGGTCATAAAAGAAATCTCAACAAATTCCCACAGTAGAAATCATATAAGCCATTTTTATTTGTCATATTGCATACTAAAAATTAGTGACAAAACAAAACAAAATGAAAAAACAAAGCCAAATATGATCTATCTCACTAATTAACTCAACTTGATTAAAATGAGACTTATATTGGAAATAATTACTTAGAAAAGTTTAACAATGGGTACACTGCATATCCAGGCCTAAGGGAAGCAAACAAAACTGCTTTTGAGGGCAAATTCATCAGATATATTAGAGATGTTTATGAAATATTTTATATATCAGAATATATAGAAAAATATATATGAAAACAAGAAAGTAAAAAGAAGACATTAATAAGTATAATGACAGAAATTAATGGACTAGGAAACAAAAAAAAAATCCCAGGGATTAATAAATAAAACTATCAATAAAAGCTGGTTCTTTGATTGATAGTAAAATAATAAGACTGATAAATCCAAGTAAGAAAAGAAAGAAAGAAATGAGAACGAGAATGAGAGAGAGAAAGAGAATCTAACATTACAAACAAGAGGGCGCATAAGTATAGTACACAATAATTTTTTTAAAAAATATGATGAGAATATTAAGTATGACATTATGTCAATAAAATTGAAAATCTAGATGAAATAGATGATTGCCTATAAAAATGAAAATTATCAAAGCGGATTTAAGAAGAATTACAAAATCTAAAAATCTATAAAGAAAGTAAAGGATCTGCCCAAGCGGCAAGCCTCGAAGCCTTATAGGTGAATTCTCCCAACTTTCAGAAACTGTCATATAAGGTGTTTTAGAAAATAATACCGAATAGAGAAGCCTTGTCAAGAAGTCACTAGTATAATTTGATATCAAACTGAGCAACATAGCATAGAAAAGGAAACTAGCAAATGGAATATGGTTCTTACAGAAAAAAATGATAGTCATAAAATTTGCACAACAAATGAGAAGATGACTCAAAATTAAATCTATTAATGTAATTTTCAGCATTAACAAAGAGTATAGAAGCCAAACCATACGATCATCTCAATAGTTTAGATAAACTAAAGCACACATTCCTGATTTAAATTGTTTAGGAAGCTCAGAATAGATGGTTTCTCATTTTGATAATACGGTATGTACTAACCTTATAGCTCACATCATACTTAATAGTGACATACTGGAAGCAGGTCAATAAGGATAGCAGCAAGACAAAGGCAGGATGCCAGTGTCATTACAGATTCACAATGTAGCATAGGTTGTCACCAAAGCAGTAAGACAAGAAAGAGATATAAGTACACATAATGGGAAGGAAAAGATAAAAGTGTCATTACTTGTAGACAATATGATTATCTACCTGGAATAGCTAAGAGGATCGCCTGAAAGACTACTAGAATCAAGAAGATAATCCATTAGGGTACTAAGTTATAAAATAAGAACATGAAATCAATAGTGTTCTATACACCAGCAAAAAACAATTAGATCATGTAATAAATAAAAAAATCTCATTTACAACATCAACACTATATATAAGATTATTAAAAATTACTTGACAATAAAGTGTAAGAGCTTTGAAAAAAATCTATAAAATATTATAGAAAGTAAATACATAGGAATAAGTACCACATTCTTAGATGGAAAGGCTCAATATTATAAAGATAAAAATTATTCCCAAATAGATATATATCTTTAGTGCAATTCCAACCAAAACTTAAAGAGACGTTTTTGCAACCTGAAAAACAGATTTTGAAGGATCATTTATCTGAGCATAAATACTTAGTACCTTCCTGAGAAAAGCTAAGGTATTTTAAAAAAACGATGATCAGCTAAATCTACAACAGTGAAGGGAAGACCATCCACTGGAAAGCAACATACATTATAAAGTTCTTATAATTAAAATAAGGTAGTATTTACACAGGAATAAGGCTTCTTCATCAAGGAAACAAAATAGAAAGTTAAAAAACAGGCTCATGAATGTAAAAGAAGTTTAACATATACTAGAGGGGCATCTGAAAACAGCAGATAAGTGATGAATTATTTAATAATTTGATGACAAATGCTTAATTTGAAAAAAGTAAGGTTAGATCTTACTTCATATAATCCAGAAAAGTAAAATATAGATACACTAAAAGGCTAAGTAGAAAACATAAAATTACAAAGTTTAAAAATTTAGAAAAAAATTGGAAAAAAATTCTTAAAACCTTGGGAATTTAAGGCCTTAAGTTAGGTGCAAAGTACAAGAAAACAATAAAGGAAATCAATGATAGCTAACTAATATACAAAAATAATTGATAAACTATTATTAACATAATTTTTTATAAATTACATATACTTAAGGGAAAAGTGATAATAGACAAGAGAACATTTTCATGTGTAACCATCAAAGAACTAAACTCTACAGTATTGTTAAAAAATAAAACTATCTCCTAAAAATCAATAAGGAAAAGACAAACAGTCCAATAAAATGATAGACAAAAATACAAATATGCCTTTCACAGAAGAAAAAACACAAATATCCTTCAACAGAAAAAAATGCTCAATCTCAGTAGCAATTATGAAAATGTTAACTAAAAAGAATTTTTTTTCTCACATAAAATTGGCAAAAATTTAACAGACTGACAACACTATTGTTGACAACATGAAAGAGCATACTCATGCACTGCTGTGCCTATGCAAATTGCTCTGAAGTTTTGGGAGTTTAATTTGGTAAGTCTACTTTAAAATTAAAAACCCATGTACTCCTCAAATCAGCAACTCCACTTCTTATACTTGTATAAAGAGGCTTGCATCACAATATTCTCTGTGGTATTTTTAAAATAATAAAATAAAAACAGTCTTTGTATAGCCATGCTTGTGGAACTCAGGGGGTCAGGAGGGAGGTACCTGACCCAGTAGGGAAGGGGATGTTATCACTAGTATTGCTTAGGATCATCCGTGCATGGATGGTTATAATAAATACTGACGTTCGTCGAATTTATTATTGTTTTAAAATTCCCTACAGTGCATCTCTTATTGCCTGCACCCTGGATGGACTGCTCCAACCCCCACAACCCCTCTTAGTATGCCATCTTGATGTGATCTTTTGCAGGTAGAATGTGCATCTCTGCGTACCCTGACTCCTCCATCACTTACTGTTGAGAGGAAGTGGTAGAAGAATCTGGAGAATATGATGCAAATTTTTCTCAAACACAGATGCCTTTACTGAACTATATTTCTAAATGAACTTTATGCATATGAATGCACAAATATCTGCATGA
Organism: Tarsius wallacei; assembly: GCA_963574415.1. Lineage (NCBI taxonomy): Eukaryota > Metazoa > Chordata > Mammalia > Primates > Tarsiidae > Tarsius > Tarsius wallacei. Next base: position 31,304 of record CAUYQG010093826.1, read on the forward strand.
ATTCACACCAAATATACTTATTGTCATTTTGAGAGAGATGACAGGGATTCAGGGTTGTGGTCACGGGGAACTGCATCTGTGTGTGTTAATATTTTAACATTATATTGTATTCATTTATTTATCTAATTAAAAAGTAAATAATTTAAATATATAATTTCATTGTGTGTGTGTGTTTTGGAAAGGGGAATTGCCCTACTAAACTAAATCGAAGGAAGGATGAAAAGAACCAGGGTTTAGATGTCTCTGGAAGTGCAGCGCCATCCCCACCTAGTGGAGAAGGGAGGAGACTGCCACTAGCTCAAGGTCACTACCTAGGAGGCAGAGGCAACACTGGTTGGTCCCAGAGGCTTTCTCCTGGCAGGTGCCTTCTCCCTATGGATGCTTTGCAAAGATTAACGCCAGAAGCCAACTTTTCAGAATAAATAGGAAGCTTCAGGCACCTGCTTAAGGTGAAGAAGTGGAATTTTATATCTGCAAGTGAATCATGTAGACATCCCTTAAGAATAGCCCTTCAGGCAAGTCGCCCAAAGTCTCTGGACAGCAGTCTCCACTTGAGCTAGATAATAATGATGCACAGCTGAACCAAAATTTGATTTTTACTTCATGAGTATAACAACCCAACAAGTTAGATTTTTAATTATCTTCTGTTTTACAGATGGGAAAATGAGAGCTTAGACTAAATAAAAGACCTTTTCTAGGTAATACATTAACAGGTCAGGAAAGACTGATACCAGATTCTTGACTTGAGGACCTCTGAGTCCACAACTATCTTCATGGGGGGACCCAGGATCAGGGATCTGGCAGAGGCAGTCATACGTCTTATAGCAGACATTGGTGAAGTCCCAACCTCTATCCCCTGGACCTGTGTGAGCTGGCCACAGCTGTGGGGGGCAGTTTTTGGCTCACTGATAGTTTCCCATCTCAGACCTCAGTCTCTCTCTTCTCCATCTGAGGGATTTCTGAGGTACTACACACGCTAACAGGGCTGTTTATGGAGTTGGTGCCCACCCTGAATTTGTTATTTCCACTTTTGGTGGAACTCAGACTAAGAGTGCAGGGCATGGTCGCTGGGTACTATGGGAGCTGCAATCATATTTAGGAAGTGGGTGTGGTTTCCCCAGGAGTACAAAGAGTCAGGTTGATAGTAACGTGAGCAATCACTATGTACCTTCCGAAGGCAGTGGCAACATAACTAGATTTTCTATAAGACTTTCCACTTCAAATATTGCAATCCATTGCTTATATGAGATCATTTAAACTTTCCAGACCACACGTGTCACTTTTGAGTTTAAAAACATACTGCTATGGGGAACTCAGAGTGGGCTCCACGAGGTTTGGTGTCGGGTCTATGGTGATGTGTATGTAGGTCTTTGCTTGAAGAAGCGAGGGTGAGGACAAGGGTAAGGGGCAGCACAATCAAAGGCACAGAGCTGGGAATGAGCAGGGTTGATATATTTAGAGAATATAAAATTAATCTGGATGGGAGTCTATAAGTGGTCTGAAATTGTAAGCAAAATGATGGCGCGTGTGTGTGTGTGTGTGTGTGTGTATGTACACAGGTGCATTTTTTTCTAGGGAAAGCGTTCATATCTTTAATCACATTTACAGAGGAGTTCATGACTAACCATGTGGACAGAGCTACTGTGGATCCTGAGGAGGGGATTTTGTGGACCAAAGAATCACAGAATGTTAGTAAACTGCACCCTGGGCTATCATATTAAGATAAGGTTTACTGAGCCCTTGTGCTGTGTCTAGAACAGAGCTTAACTCTTTATGAACATTATCTCATTCACTTGTTACAACCATCCTTTGAGGTAGGTTCTATTATAATCTCTATTTGGCAGATGGGGAAACAGAGAACTAGAGAAATACCTTGCCCAAGGTCACACAGCTGGATTTGAACCCTGGCAGTCTGACTCTGGCTCCCTTAGACTTAACCCAAGGCCAACGGCCCTCAAACTTCAGTGCACAGTAGATTCACCAGGAGGGCTTTTCATAACAGACTTGGCTGAACCCCATCCCCAGAGTTTCTGATTCAGCATGTCTGGGTGGGGTCTGAGAATCTGCATTTTGAACAAGTTCCCCGGGGGTGCTGGTGCTGCTGGTCTGGAGGAAACACTTTGCAAAACCCCATTTTGAATTCTAAGCTATTCTCTCCAAAGAAGAGGAGATGGAGCCACAGAGAACTGATGTGACCTGTCTATGGTCGCTCAGCTAGTTAGCAGCAAAACCAAGATGAGAATCTGGGTCTGTGGATTCCAAACCCAGTGCTTGGAGGAGGGCGCCTCCTACCTACCTACCGTGCTTGGAGGAGGGCACATTCTACCTAAAAAGTGTGTGAGCATTTACACACCTGCAGTACTATTACCTGATGTGTGTCCAGATCCTGAGGATGGGTGCTGGGGGAAGATGGTTCCTTGCTTGGCTCCTCTGAGCCCATTCGGGCCCTCCTCCACCTCCTTGTCCGCCGGTCTGTGGCATGCGGTGCCTCCTCAGTCTCGCTGCTGTCTGAGGTCTCCCCGCTGGCTGCCTGGGGGTTAAAGTTCACATCCAGTTCTCCCTGCAGGCGCATCTTTTCAGTTGCTGGGTTCCTGGGGGCCTTCCTCTGCAACCAGGACAGCCTGGCCCGGCGCCCAGCTTCCCGAGAAGAGCTGGCCGAGGAGGTCTCCGTGTCAGAGCACATGGCTTCTGGGTTGGAGGAGAGCCCGGAGGAGGGGAAGGCAGCTAAGGGGTCCTGGTCAGAACCCTGTGCCTGTGTGGGCAGAGGCTGGGGGTTCCTGGGCAGACCCCGGGACCGTGGGCACAGCTTGCTCAAGGCCTCAGTCCAGTCAAAGTCCTCTTCACTGTCAGAGCCCATCTCATCATAGGCAGATGCCACACTGGAGGCCACTTCCAGGGCCTGAAATGTCCCACTCTTAGGTTTGGCCAGCAGACGGGTTGGGGGCAGAGCGCCATCCTTCAGGGCCACCCAGTTCCCATCTGGGCTCTGCAGAACTGGGGCTGGGTCTGTGGGTGGAGCAGAGAGAGAAAGCGGAGGGGCTGTTACCACCTCAGAGCAGGGTGAGATTGTCATTTGTCACCTCCCCAAGACCGGCTCATGAGAGTTTAGGAGAACAGCTGCTTTTAGGAAGAAAAAAGGCACATCTAATTGGGTAGTGGAGTTTAAAGGTTCCCAGGAGGTCCCTTGAGGCCTCAGAGAGCTCCAGTGCTTTACAGATGGAGAGAAACATGGAGATCTGGCTCCTATTTCAAGGATGCCACCTTGGTCTCCTCAACATTGTCCCACTCCCAAACTAGGCTGGCTTGAAAGGGGAGGGGAGAGGCAGCCCTAGCTTCTGAATCTTTGAGCTTGGGCTATGGTTTTGTCCCTTACATCCTCAGTTTCCCCTCCCTGATAAGAAACAATTCCACCACCTTCCCTGGCATACCTCACAGGTTAGCGCATCTGCCCTCAGCACTCTTGTAGATCCCACTCACAACAACAGCCACGTGAGATAGGCATGCAAATCTATTTTCAACTCAAGGCACATGCCTCATTCTGGAAAGGACTTGAGGCCCTAAAAGGTTGGCATTTCCAATCTTATTTTACAGATGAGGAAATGGAGATGAGCAAAGTTAAGTAACTTGTCAAAGGCCACAGAGTTGCTAACTGGTAGAGCCGGGGCAGGGTGTGGTCTCTATATGACTCCAAGGTAGCTCTGGGTTATAGACTGAGCTGTGGGTACCCTTGGCCAGCTGTCAAGCCCCACACAAGGGCAGGCTGGAGCACCTCTCAGTCTGTGGCTATGGTCTGGATTGGTCTACACTGGGCTCAGGTCTGCCCAGAGCATCTGGGATGACTGGTGGCTGGGTCCCAGGGATTGATCTGACTGCTGGGGGAAGGGGTGGTGGTAGTAAAAGTTGCTTTGTCTTGCTTTTGCTGGAGGCAAACAGAAATACTTTCTGCTCATACATCTAAAGAGTGGGAATAAGATGACATGGTACTCCTTTAGCTATGGGTACTGGCCCAGCCCCGTGGCCTCAAGTATAGGAGTTGTCAGCAGGAGCTGTTTCTTTCTTTTGATTAATTATTATTATTATTTTTAGCAGGACTTTTGGAGGGCTGCCTAGGGGTAGGTGATGAGGGCCACAGAGCTTTGAACACACGCCGTTCCCCAACTTGTGTGAGGATACCCATTTCTGGGCTTGAGGGCTACAGGGGCCAGAGCTCTGTAGGAACTTGAGGCAGCATTCTACGTCATGATACTTAAAGCACACAGGTTTTCTACCAATTTAAACGGTTACTGCTCCATAAAATGAAATGAAAGTTATCAGTATTTCACAGTGTTGTCTGCAGAGCATTGTGTTTGCTAGGTCTGTTTCAGAATCTCAGCCTTAGGGGAATTCAGATGGTGGTGGAACATATGTTTTCAACTCAGCGACCCAGTTCCACTTCAACTGCCTGACACTGCGGCCCAGACGGGCAGGACATTGAGTTCCCCCCCCACCCCTTTTTTTTTGAGAGTCAGGAAGTGAGGCTTTTTCTGTCCAGGAGGATCTCAGGCTCCAGCAGTGGGTTGATATAGGCAGGGCCCTCCTGGAAACCTGAGGCCACGCACCGTACCTTTCTCCTGCTGCCTTTGCCTTTAGTGTCCCTCTCCCCATCTCCATGGGGTAAGACCCCAGTGGCTCTCCAACACCGTATCCCACTCCCACCTTTCCCTGGCGCACATTCTTTTCTCCTGAATGTGGCCTGACTATGGCCTCTTCTCTCTGAGCTCTGCTAGTATGATAACCTGGGTGGCTCATTCCATGTTCCTCCTCGTGTTCTGGCTGATCACACACACACTGGACCATCCTCCAGGTGACAAGGTCCCTA